>MVAM01000025.1:41303-134503 GCA_014825675.1 Cystofilobasidium ferigula
TTGTGGGTGTGGCGGGGATGCGGTTGTTTCTTGTGGTTTTGTGTTTGGGGGGGCGGGGGGGGGGGTGTGGTGGGGGGGGGGGGGGGGGGGGGGGGGGGGGGGGAACAGGCGCGGTCAGCTCTGTGAAAGACGCCTGTTGCGATGAAGGCAGACCGACGCACTCAGCCGTGATGACCACCTTAGGCAAAGGACCGATGTCGGCTTTGAGCAGCTTCAGCGCCTCCAGACCGTCTGCAGCCAGGAGCGTCGGGCTTCCTAGTCAGCGTTCACGGCCCATCGAGCAAGGAGGGGGGTGGGGGGAGTCCGTACACGCGGCCGTCGCAGACGTGACGATCGCGAACCGGTCCTTGCCATCGCCCGCGAGCTCGGTCGCCTGCCTGAGCGCGCCGAGGAGCTTCGTCACCCCCGGGAGCACGACGAGGCCCTCCTTGCCCTCGGCGAGCAGCTTTGCGGCCGTGGGGATGATGCCGGCCTCGAACTTGTTGACTTCGGCCCGCATGGCGTCCTCGGACATGGGCGGCAGGTAGCGCCGGAACGTCTGGTGCGTCTGGACGCCGTGGCTCGAGGCGAGCATGCTCTCGAGGTCGAGGTTGTACTTTTCGGCGAACGCGTGCCAGACCTGGTTGACGGCGGGCGTGCTGGCCCGCGAGCGTGGGCGAACGGAGAGGGAGGAAGGTCAGCCTCCTGCGTACCCCCTTCCCCTGGGCGCGACAGAAATTGGGCCCTGAGTCTACGCACCTGTTTGCAAAGATGAGCGATGGCGGCGTGCGCGGACGGGAAGGGGTCAGCTACGGGTCGTCGGACGCACGGCCGGCCAGGGCAAAGGGGGCGAAAGCTGCGCGCCTGTTGATGAGGGTGCCGTCCTGCCGCGGGCGCGAGACCGACGACGGTCAGCGCTGGGCGGCCTGTTCTCTGAAGAGGAGGCACGGACCATGTCGAACAGGACGGCATCGAGCTCGAGCGTGTGCTTGACCATGGCTGCTGGGACGTCTGGGATACTCGCAGGGGCGGGTCGGGTCTCCGTCGTCGCAGCTGGCCGGCCGACTCCGACGCCCGGCGGGCGAGCGAGCCAGGGCGTAACTGATTACGCGCCCAAGCGTAACTGCTTTTACGGCTCAGGACGCATCGGCGCAGGGCACATGTTCGGCCGCAGCGCAGCCCTGCTGGACCGAGGGCAGCAGCAGCCGGCAGCCAGGTCGCTCACCGACGAGACGGACGACCCGCCGCTGCTGCGTTTCTTGCGCGCGCCCTGCGGTGTTGTCTCTCGATCAGCCATTGAAACTCGCGCAGGCGCGTCCGCCGGCGCCCTGGGCCGGCGGCGAGCCAACAAGCCCCCGAGAGGTCGACCTGAGCGCAGGTAAAGAAAATCGCCGTCGGATCGCACGCCGCGCTGCGACTCGCGCTGAGGCCAGCCCGGCGGTGTGTAGGGCTCGACCGATGCAGGGTGCGGGTCCGGACGGCTGGGTCGATCGGTCGGTTGAGGCGGCCTGCTGCGGGCGGCGGCGAGCGCGCGCGCAGACCAGCCTGGGTCCAAGCCCTGCATCAGCGATCAGGAAACGGCCGTGCCGGTGCGAGCGCAGGCTGAGCGCGCGTAGCTGCTAGCCGGTCTGGTGCTTGCGAAGGAAGGAAGGGTGCACAGTGGATGGATCATGCTCCCAGGCAGCGATCAGCGGTCGGTCGCGCCCTGCAGCGGCAGGAAAAGCGACGACCGACCTCGCCGACGCCATCCGACCCGATCCTCAGCCCTCCCCCGTCCCCTCCCGGCAAGCACATCCCGGCAGCAGCTGCCATCGACCCGGCCAAGGAACGAACGAGCCCTCCCCCGCGCTCGAGCCCCCTCCCCCTCGGCCGACCGACGCCCAGGCCCAGCTCGCCCGGTCCGACTCACCTTCCTCCTCCCCTTCCTCCTCCTCCTCCTCCTCTTACGTCCCTCCCCCCGCCGCCTTGCCTGAAGGCTTAGGCGCCTGTCGCACGTACGCACGCTTGCCCAAGGAAGAAGCATGGATGGCCAGCAGGTGCGTGCTTGGCCTGTCGTCGGGTGGCCTTGGAGGGACGCGGTGGAGACGTCTTTGCTTGGGCAGCCAGCTCGCCAGGTGACAGGCTCGAGGCCTCCCAAGACCACCCTCTGCGGGCCGTAGCGCATCTGGGGGACGCGGCAAGCGCTCAGGCGCACTCCTCGAGTGCGTTGGTGCCAGGGCGAGGGGTTGGCTGCCGAGGGGAAGACGGGGCTGCTTCGGAGGCCTGACGTCGCCCCGGCTGCGGCGAGCGGAAAGGGTCCTCCCGCCGTGCCCTCCCTTTCCGCCTTTTGCCCTGGTCCGTTGTTGGATCCTTGCCTGGACTGCATGAGCTGGTGGGTCTCCGGAACGGCTCGACTGACTCTTTGTCTCTTCCGCCCTGGTCGTGCTGTCGTCTCGCCTGTCCGCAGCTGTGCGTTACCCCCCTTTCTCCCCTGTCCATCCTCCCCACCTTCTTCCGCTGACACCACGTCCAATCCAAACGCACTCCGCCCTCCTGCAGCTTAAACTCTTTCCAACGCCTCCAGCAGCAGAACCTCGCCGCCCAGTCGCTCGCGCAGGCCCAGGCGCTTGCGCAGGCCCAGCAGGGGCAGAACCCTCCCGGCTCGTCCGCTCCCGTCTTTGACCCGCACCAACAGCAGCAACAGCAGCAGCAGGCCATGTACCGTCAGCAGCAACAACAACAACAACAACAACAACAACAACAGCAGCAGCAGCAAGGGCAGCAGGGAGGGGTGCAAGGCGGCTTGCAGACGACGCAGGGCGGGCAGGGTGGGATGCAGATGGGCGCCGGCTCGCAGAAGGGCGCGCCCGGCCAGCAGCAGGCGCTCCTGCAGGTCAGTCCTGCTCCTCTTTTGGCCCTTCGCACGGTGCGCAAGACGCTGACGGAGTGTGTGCGTGCGGCTCCACCCTTTTCGCAGTTCCTCCTGCAGCAGCAACAGGCGCAGGCGCAGGCCAGCCTCGTCGGCGGTGGCGGCGGAGCGAACGTCTCTCAGCAGGGCCAAAGCGGCTTCCCCATGCAGATGCCGCAGCAGCAGCAGCTCAACCAGGTGCGTGCCGCTGTGCGCCGACCCGGGCAGACGATCGGCTGCTGACCTGGACGATCGCACGCCTTCCAGCCCAACATGTTCCAGCAGCAGCAGCAGCAGCAGCAGCAGCAAAACCCCCCTCAGCCCCAGCAGCAGTCCCAGTCCCAGCCATCACTGCAGCCTAACCCGCTCGCCAACATCGCGCCGGCCGCACGGGCGCAGATCACGAGCATCCTGCTGACGATGGGCGAGCGCGGGCAAGCGATGCTGGCCGCGATGCAGGCCAACCAAATCACGCCCGAGCTGCTCGGGCAGATCAAGCAGATGATGCTCATGGCCAACCAGCGCGGCGGCGCACGGCCGCGTGCGTGTCGCCTTGTCTCCCTCTCAGTCTCTGACGCCGTGCCTGACCTGGTCCTTCTTCTCGGTTTGCAGCTGCTATCCAGCAGCCGCAGCCGACTAACTTTGCCAACGCCGTCAACCCGCTCAATCGCGCCGCCTCGCAGCAGAGCATGGGTCAGCCCTCGCAACAACAGCAGCAGCAGCAGCAGCAGCAGCAACGTCAGGCCCTCGGCCAGGGTGGCGGCGGCGGTGCGTCCGCCAACCCGCTCGGGAACGTCCCGGACCAGCGCCTGCTGCAAATGACGTCGGAGCTGGCGCACAAGCTCCGCAACCTCGAGACGTCGATGCAGCAGGGCTCGATCCGGCCCGAGGCGCTCGAGAAGGCCAAGGTCGCCCAGGCCGAGTGGCGCAAGCAGGTCAAGCAGCTCGCGACAGAGTGCAGGAACCGCGGCATCAACCTCGGCAACAGGTCGGTGCCGTCGGGCGCGGCGAACGGCGGCGCCGGCGCCGGCGGCCAGGACGCAAGCGCTGGCATGCCGTACATCTCGCCCAACCCGCCCAACCAGCAGCCACCGCAGAACGTACAGCAGCAGCAGCAGCAGCAGCAGCAGCAGCAGCAGCAGCAGCAGCAGCAATGGTCACAGCCTCAGCAGGCGGTCAACTCGTCTCCCCAACTGCCGCCAAACGCCGTCTCGGGCCCGTCGCCGATGCTCGGCCACGCTGGCCAGCTCGGCAACCTGCAGGCGCCGCACCTGCAGCAGTACCTCGCCGGCCAGCAGACGGGCGATCACTCGCAGGTCCGCCGGGCCCAGTTCTTCCAGAAGCTCGGCGAGATCTTCAAGAGCCAGGGCCTTGCGTTTGACAAGCTGCCGCAAGTCGAGGGCAAGGACGTCGACCTCTTCCTGCTTTACCAGGGCGTCATCGCGCTCGGCGGCAGCGAGCAGGTGCGCTTTTCTTGCTCTTCCGCACCCCTGTGCTCTGAGGTTCTGGCTGACTCCAGGTCGCTCTTCCACGCGTTGCAGGTCCGCAACCAGAACCTTTGGCCGCTCATCGCCGCCCAGCTCATGGGTAACTCTGGCGACAGCCTCGCGCGCTCTTCGACCGAAGTTGCGAACCAACTTGCCAGCGTGTTCGCGTCGTACCTCTCGCGACTCGAGGACGCGTGGAAGCTCGCGATCGCCAAGCAGCGCCGGGACCTGCAGGAGTCGCCCCAGCTGCAGCAGCTACAACAGCTCCAGGCGCAGCAGCAGCAGCTCGCCCAGCAACAGCAGCAGCAGCTTCTCAATCAGCAGCAGCAGCAGCAGGCTGGCTCGCTCAGCAGCCTCGGGAACGGCGCTTCAACCGGCGGCGGCATGGGCAACTTCACACCGCAGATGCTCGAGCGCCTCGCAGGCCTGACGACGGCCCAGCGGTCGACGATGAATCTCCCGGCCGATGTGAACCGCGTGGTTGAGGCGCTGCGGGCCACCTCTGCGCTCGCCCAGCCCGGTCAACAGATCGCGCCTCAGCGGACCAACTCGGCCGGCGTGGCGCAGAGCGCGCAGGCGCTCGCTACCCAGCAGTGGGCGCTTCAGCAGCAGCAGCAGCAGCAGCAGCAGCAGCAGCAGCAGCAGGCGCAGCAAAACCAGCGGTCGCTGAGCCAGTCGAGCGGACTGGGCCAGGGTGTCAACGGCGGGAGCGGCAGGTCCATGCCGAGCGGGTCGCAGATCGACGACGCCCGCCGGTTCGTCATGATGGCCGAGGCGCAGGCGATGGAGAAGTACTGTTCGTTTCTACCCCGTCCTGCCAGTCTGTGCCTGCTGCCACCGGCTGACGCTTCACGCCTTTATCTCTCGGCAGCCATCACCAACAACGCGCCGGTCGAGAATCAGTCGGAGCAGGACCAGCAGCTCGTTGTCTCGATGCTGCGCGACATGGCGCAGCTCATGGTCGAGGCCGAGAAGGGCCTGATCCTGTTCCGCGCGATGAACATGAGCGAGGAGGCCGCGGCGTCGATCCGGCGCGTCACCTACTTCGTGCGTTGTCTTCCGCTCTCCCCATTCCTCTGCCTCGCTGTCCGAACGCTGACGTTAGAACTCTCTCGTCTGTAGCTTGCGATGCACAAGTGGGCTAGCCGATGCGTGCAGGGCCGCGGCATCATCGTCGTCCGCCCGCGCGACCTCGAGCAGATCAAGGGCAACACGCAGAAGTTCATCACGTACGTGGGCACGATGATGAGCCGCATCGGCTCGTCGTCATCAAGCGGCGGCATGGACACGAGCCTCGGCACCCAACAGCAGCAGCAGCAGCAGCAGCAGAACCACCAGCAACAGCAGCAACAGCAACAACAGCCGCTCGGCCAGTTCGACCCGTCCGCTTTCACGATCCCGCCGCGCCTGCGAGCGGAGGACCTGCGCCCGCCGCCACAGAAGCGCGCGCGCAACGCTTCGGTCGGCGGCAGCGTCTCGTCTCCGGCGAACGCAGGCTCGCCGGGCGACGCGCGCACGCCGCGCACGCCGGCGAACGCCGGGTCGCCGCTCATCATCGACTCTCCTGCGGGCCTCACGATGACCACGGCTAGCGGGACTGCTGCCGCTGGCCTGAAGGAGGATCCGGACCGGGCGCGCGCGCTCAACCCGCGCAAGCGCAAATCGTCCGGCCTGCTCGAGGGCGTGCCGGAGGAGCAAACGGCTGCGGTGGCGAGCAGCACCGGTGGAGCGGGCGCGTCGTCCCTCGGCCTGCAGGTCGGCGACCGCAGGATCGATCAGCCCGCGGGCGCGGCCGAGGACCCGCTCGCGTTCGTCGACGCACAGTGGCGCCAGCTGCAGGCAATGGACTCGTCCGCGGCCGCGCTCGCGCCCGTCTACAATGACCTGGGCATCACGGGCGGCGTGCCCTCCGACCTCGCCCCGCCCGCCGCGGCCTCGTCGTCGTCCGCGGCGCCCCTGCTGTCGTCGTCGGCGTTCTTCTCGCTCTCCAACCAGCCGCCCCCGCCACCGCCGCCCCCGCCGGCGCCTGCGGACGAGGCGTTCGACATTTCCTTCTTCCTGTCGGACGGCGCATATGCGGAGGAGGACCAGCCGCCAGCGCCCGAGGAGGGCGAGGACGAGGACGGGGCGGACGCTAAGCCGTCTGCAGCGGCGGAAGTGCAGCCTGCACCACTCTCGTCCACAGCGGCGGCGGCGGCGGCGGCGGCGGCAACGGACGGCCGGGCCGCGCCTGACGCGGCGACGCCCGACCTGCTCCATTCGCACGGCGTCGACGAGTCGCCCGCTTCCGTGCGCGAGGCGCTCTCCCCGGCCCTGCCGTACCCCGCCTCGCGCTCGCGGACGACGACCGCGGCCCCCGACCCTGCGTCGTCCTCGGCCTCGGCCTCGGCGGCGGCGACCACCGCCGGAGCTGCCGACGGCGCCCCCCCGGCCGTCAAGACGCCGATCGACCTCGCCGTCGAGTGGGAGATGGGGCCCGACGCGTACTTCGCGGGCGAGTTCGACCCGTCGCTGTGGAACGTCGACGCGCTCGGCCAGCCGCTCGCTTGAGGGGCGCGCACCCCTTCGCTCGCGCTGCTCCGATCAACGCCGTCGCTTCCCACCTCTTCCTTCTCTTCTTGGCCGCGCTCTCTTTCTTCCTGCTCCCTTCGGTTCCCTTTTTTGCGCTCCCGTCTGATGTACACTGTAGACGACTGTTAATGACTGCACGCTCGCAACTACCTTTGGCGCTGGGACTTGCCCGCGCTCCAGGAAAGAAGGAAAAAAAGTGGCAAGCAGGCATGGCAACAAGCAGCACAGGCGCACAGGCAAGGGAGGATGCGAAGTCGAAGGCGAACGGACCCCAGGCGGGGGGGGGGGGGGGGGGACGGGCTGGCATCTCCTAGGCCGGCGTCCGTCGGCGATACAGGGGCCCGGCCAGGCTGGGTAGGCGAAGCCGGGGCAGCAACGACGAGCGGCACAGAAGGTGCGTGGTTGAGCGACGGCCCCGCTCCCCTTCTGCGCATCCGCCGTCATGACAGCGTCGACCCCCCGCCTGCACGCGCCCCTGGCCTCGTGCGGAGTGCGACGGCAGTATGCCCAGCTCGGCGGGTGTCGAGTCACCGTCCGCGGATGCCGACGCCTGCGAGAGCGACGCCCGCCGTCCCTCGCCGTCCACGGCCGTCTGGCTACCCTCCTCGGTCTGTGCGGACCGCCGACCTGCGAACAGCGTGCCGAGCGAAGGCGACTGACGTACGGGTCCGAGGGCGACTGCGAGTCTGATTCGTAGCTCCACGCCGCCGCCGGGCGAGGGAGCGTGTGCAGCCGCCTAGCATCGTGTCGTCCATGGGCTCAAAAGGTCAGCACGGGTGTCTGGATGCAGGATGAAAGCAGCAGGGGAGAGCCCGCACCGTCGCAGAGACCGCCCAGCAGCCCGTCCTGGCAGGTCGCTCTCTCCCCGCTGCAGGCCAGCGTCGCACTGGACCGGGACGGCTGGCGCTCTGCATCTGTCGGACAAGGAGCGATCTGTGTCGCAAGGGGCACGCTCGCTCCTTCGGGTGTCGTCTCGCCATCACCGCTGCTGGCTGGTGTGCGCGCGAACGCGACGAGCAGGGGACGCCGTCCTCGCCCCGCCGCGGCCCGAGGGCGGTCCCTGGACGGGGTGCTGTCCAGGGCGCCTACGGCCGTCCTCGACCCGGTCGTACCGCCGCGCGATGGGGCTGGATGTCGTCCGCGTCCACCGCGCCTTGATGCGCTGCATGCATCCCGCGCGTCATCCCCCGAGACCCCGCCAGGAGAGCATCCCGTCCGACCCGCGATGTCAGCATGCTCCCACCTGGGCTCCCTCCCACGTCGTGCAGCAAGCCCGTCGTCGCCTGGTCAGCCGTGAGCCGGTGTCGTCGTCGTCGTCAACGCTGGCGCCCGCCCGACTGCCGTTCTCACGTGTCAGCGCGGCGCGAGCATCGGGGGCCAAGGCGCACGCGGCATGCGGCGCATACAGTCGTCCGACCGCATCCCCCAGCTCTCCCTCCGACCGACCTCACGCAACAAGGCACGCGAGGATGCCGCCCGCCGCCTCCGAGGCCTACCTCGTCACCCTGCTCAAGAACCTCAAGTCCGCTCCCCCCCTACCTTCCCTCTCCTTTGGCCGCTGCGTCGAGGGAACCCGCGCTGACCCTCCCCGCCGCCCTCCCACCGCGCTCGGCAGGTACGTCGTCCTCGGCGGGCTCGCGGCGCAACAGCTCGGCGTGCCCCGGATACTGGCCGACGGCGTGCACGGCGCAGGCGTGGGCGCGTGCGTCCCTGCCCCATCCTGCTTGCTGGGGTTCGAAGGGGAGGGGCGGAGGAAGGGTCGGGCGCGCGGGAACGAACGGCTGGGGCGAAACAGGACCATGGTCGATCGGGCCGGAAGGGACGCACGATAGCACCCGCCGTTCGCTCGACAGCAGAGCAGCAGCAGAAGCTTGGGTGTCGGGGGCCTGTATGCCCCGGGGCGATGCCGTCGTTCATCCTTGCGCGGAGGCGCTGCCGGCCGCGGTCTCGAGGAAGCATCCTAGGGTCGTATGCGCCCTCCCGTCCCAGCACTGACGTCCGACCCTCCTCCCGTCCTGGCTCGGCAGGCGTGCGATCCAACTCTCGGCCGTCCTGTCGTCCCTCACGGTCGCCTTGTTCCTGTACCTCGTCGTCTGGCTCCCGCGCGTGCGCGGCGTCGTCCCCGACTACGCGCAGTGGACGCGGACCGCGCCTCTGCCGACCGTCATCCCGTTGCTCGTGCGTTCCCGTCCCTCCCTCCGTCCCGTCCGCGGAGGCCGAGCTGATGAGGGGCGGGAGAGGGGCAGACGTGTACCATCCTCGGGGGGTTCGTCGCGCTCGTGTTCGGCCTGCTGACCGTCCACCCGCCGACGGGCAGGCCGCTCGGCTGGCTGCGCGCCATCGGGGGCGGTGCGTCTTCCTTCCTTCTTCCTCTCGTGCGCCCGAGCAGCACGCTGACAAAGAAGCGGGGGGGGGGACGGTCCAGCACTCGGCGTGTATGCGAGCGTCTTCGGACTGATCGGCATCATCCCGACCCCCAGGCCTTCGCGGCCAGTCGCGAGCCGGCTCGACTGAGCGGCCAGAGCGGACGTCCTGCCACTCGCTCCCCAGCCTCTGCGTCACTTTTGCGTCCCGCCCGACACCATGTCTTCCGCCTCCGCCGCCGCCGCTGCTCGCGCACCCCGCTTCCCGCTCTGCTTCGCCTCTTGCTCCCCCCGGCTCGCTGTCTGTCCTCTCCCGTCTTCCACTCCCCAGAGCACCCACCCCAGCCGCTCGTACCCCCTCATTCTACCCTTACGCGCGCGCCTCTATCCCTGCCCCCCCCCCTCCCCCCCTTGCTTCATCCCGTCCCTTCTCGTCCGTCCGCGCTGAGATCTGCATGCTTGAAGGGGCACGCTCTTCCTTCCTTTGCGGAGTATGCGAAAGAGGGACCGGGACAACAGGCGTGGGTACAGGCGCAGATCACGAGAAAGAGCGGAGCACAGGAGGCGGCACGAGGGCCGAGGGAAAGGGGGGGGGGGGGGGAGAAGGGTACAGCTGACGTAAGGCTTGGCTGACAGACGAAGTGGGAAAAGGACCCGCGAGGGCAGCCGCACTCAAGGCGCCGGCCCCCCGTCTTCGTCGTCGTCGTCGTCGTCGTCGTTCCTCCAAGACAGCCGCAGCGCGCCGCCGCCATCGCCGTGCGCAGTCTGGTCGTCGTCCGCGCGCGCCCGGCCGGTGTCGTCCGCCCCGGCCCGGGGACAGCGGCGGCGGGTACGTCGACCGTGAAGGGAGGGTGAGGTCCGGCGTGGTACACCGGCCGGTTGTTCCGAACGCCGAGGAGGGGAGGGACGAGCGGTGTCGGAGCGCGCCGGCGCCGGGGGGGAGGACGACCGAGACGCGGCGGGGGGTGAAGAACTGCGGTTTCCGAAAACTCCACAGGGCGTCGGTGAACGGCGGAAGCAAGGCAGGCGCGGAGGAGCAGAGAGGAAGGGGGACGGACCGACTGCGTCTGACCGACATCGCCGGCGGGCCAGTCGACGGCATACGCGCTCTTGAACAGGCCCTCCTTCTGCTCCCTGTACTCCCTCAGTCCCGCAACAACCCGCTCTTCCGGGAAGACCAGCCCTGATCCCCCTGCGCCCTGTTCCTTCCAGTCTTCCCCGCCGAGATCGACGACGTAGCTCCGGATCTCGCCCTTGAGCCCGCCCCTCACCCTCCCACCGCTCGCCCCCACAGCGGCACCGAGCCGCGCCCGCGCACGCCGCTTCACCTCCTTCACAGCTGCGCGCACGCCTCTTGCGCGGGAGGTCGACCCGCGCTCGCACGAGCTGCTGCAGCCGCCGCCGCCAGAGGCCGAGAACCACGACAGGTCCGGGACGGAGAGCGCGCCCGACGAGCCAGGCGGATGGGATGCCGGCGGCGGCGACAATGGCATGCGCCTGCGCAGAACGCAGGTGTAATTAGTAGGACAGAAATTGTGCAGAGGAGGAACATCGGTCTCGCCGCGTGAGCCGAGGGGTCGGGCGCCTACGAGAGTCAGACATGAGGCAGGCCAAAGAGGGTTCGGTACCCCTGCGCCTCACATCCAGACGACCGGGACGGGCGAGCAGGGCAGGAAGCGGGTGAGCATCTGCAAATCATGCGGACAGGGCGGGTGGGTGAATTGGAGTCGTTGTCGGTACGCAGGAAGGAGGGGAAATTAAAGCTGTCGCTCGAAAGCCGGTGAGCTGCGCGGAGGGGCCGCCGGAACGCTGACCAGATGACCGACCAGTGCCTCCTTCTCCCCGATGCCGCATCTCGCGACCCGACTAGGGCACGCCCAGGCTTACAGGGACCGATCCGCTCACGCTGAGCCCAAGCTTTCACACGGGAGCAGGGTGCGATCCCTCGCAGGGGCGCTATCAGCTGCCATCGTCGGCCGGCCCAAGGACCTCTCGGACGGCGGCTCCGCCGTCCTGTTAGAGTTGAGACGTTCCTCCATGTCTCAATCCTCGACCTCGACAGGTAGGGCTGGACCCTAGGGACAACCTTACCCGGGCAGCGGGCGCTTCCACCTAGCGTGCCGCTGCGGTCTCCTCTCTGGCCAGCCTTCGCCCGCAGCGTGCAGGGCTTGTTGCCTGAAGCCCCCCTGTCCCTCTTTCGCCTCGCTTAGGTCTGCCCTCGGCCGCCAAAACGCTAGCTCGCGTCCGTCCCATTGCCAGCAGCAGCTCAAGGCTTTCATCGCGCATCGGCCGAGTCGCAGGACGGTCGTGGTCGACCTCTCCAGTCTCTTCAGCTACGCACGCTGCTCAAGACGGCTTCCCTACCTCGCCATCCTTAGGCTGCATCCCCGTCACTCTTCACTACTCCTTCTCCTTGGGCATCGCTGAAGCAGGCCCTAGGCTGCCAACTGCCTCACCTGTTTCTACACCCGGCTCGCTAGGGCAACGGCCGGCCGTCAGCAGCAGCACCCAGCCGTCATGTCCGCCGCCTTCAACGTCCATACGACCGCCGCGGCCGCGCACGAGACGAAGCTGTTCGCCGTCAAGAGCTCGGGCCTGTTCATCTGGATCGACACGGCGATCAGCTGGATGCTGTATGGCGTCGTCTGCGTGCGTCCTTTCGCTGCTCTCCTCGTTAGCGCGCCAGGAGAGCCTCTCGCTGACGGATGACGCGAGCCTCCTCGCACTTCTGGCTACAGGTTCAGATGATCAAGTGAGCCCCGTCGCTCAAGTGCTAGCGAAACTCAGCCCTTTGACCTGTGTCTCGTCGGCACTCGCGCAGCTACTTCACCCTCCTGCGCAGTCGTGTCGGTCGGGGCCGTGAGAGCGCTGGCCAAAGTACGTGCCTTCCCGATCGTGACATGCTCTCGGCTCGTTTCTGATCAGGTGCCTGCACTCGTGTAGTCTGGTCGATAGCGGCCGTTTGGATGATGCTCACCGGCGGGTGCCTTACAACGCTCGACCGAAGCATCAAGAGTGAGTCCACCCTCCGCTTTCTCTCTGCTGCCAGCAGGCGCATCGTCCTTCCCTTGACACCGACCCGTTCGCCCACAGTCAACTCGGCGCACTTCGGCGACGTGGCCTGGACGGACGACTTCAAGAACCGGCCGCACGGCGCCCTGGCGTTTGCCTTTGGGTTTTGCACCATCACCCTGATCCAAAGTGCGTCTCTTGCACGTTCTTGCCCGTCGCTCGCTGCGCTGATGCCAGGCGGCCATGCCTGGATGTAGTCCTCCTGCTGCAGCGCGCACTCGCGTTTGTCCGCACGATCGTGACGGACGGCAATCTTGGCGTCGTGCGGTACATCACGTACCCACTTGGGTTTCTGCTACACTGCTTGTGGGTGTGCAGCGGGATCCTTGCAGAGTACTAGTGCGGCTCTCCACTCTCATCTTGACAGTTCGTCGAGATAGCGCCCTGACACCTCGCGTCTCTGTCGCGCAGCCTACGACAGTACCCATCCTAGTACGTATGGAGTCGGTCTCATCCGCCGATCTCGTATCTGACGAGCTCGGTGCGCCTCTTGCTCGCAGCTCGCAGATGATCGCCGACGTCGCAGATGTCGGGACTCGCGTCCCGTGCTTCCTCATCTTCCAGGGTGCGCCGACTCCCCTCTTCGGTATCTCTGCTGCGCTTGTCGCTGACGCGCGCTGAGCTTACCCAGTCACATGGCTCGCGTCGGGCCTGCTGCTCGCCATGCTCTTGACGTTTAACCTCTCGAGAGACGTCATCCAGGCTCGCGTGCGTGTCTGGTACCCTTTGATCCGCCATCACTATCGAGATCGGGCTGATGAGCTCCGGGCCTGCAGCGCTTCAACTCGACCGACCACCCGAACGTGAAGCTCACGAACGAAGTGCTGTACCAGCTGCTGAGCGCCATGATCGGCAACTGGGTGTACATCGTTCGTCGCTCTCCCTTCCTCGCCACCTCCTCCCGCCCGTTCGCTGATGGCCTAGGGCTGCATGCCTGTCAGTGTGCCGCTCACGCTGTCTACATCTTCGCTGTCACGTACCGCCGGTCTGCCATCGCTGGGCGGGGGACGGCCTGCCTGCCGCTTGTGTACGCTTTTTCGCTCATGAGGATGATCACCGCGCCGCGGCAGACGCGCTCGCGGTGCGTGCTCCTTCTTACCGCTCTTAACCATCTCTCTCTTAATCTCGAGTGCGCTGATGCGGTGACAAAAAATCTCAGGCAGATCATGGAAAGCGAAGGGTCCGGCCTTCCGCAGCACTTTGACCGCTCGCCGGCGTCCTCCCGCAGTCGCCCGCCCGCCAAGCGGCTGTTCGGCTTCCACAAGTTCAGCAAGAAGCGGTCCGCCGCCGCCGCCGGCAGGGGTCCTACTTCAACATCGTCCGCGGCGAGCACGACCGCGGCCGACATCGGGTTCTTCCGCATGCTCCGGGGTGCAGACGCCCGACGGCGCCCGTCCGTCCCGGCCCTGCTGCAGGCAGACGGCGGCTCGCTCTCTGGCGGCGTCTGGCGCCGCGGGAGCAGCCTCGTCGGCGGCGTCCTGAAGACGATCGAGGTGCTGAGCTACTCGCGCAGGGAGAAGGAGTTCCAGTTGCTCGAGACGCCTGCGGCGGAGGGGACGGCGGACGATGCGGACGAGGCGTGGGTGCGCAAGAACCAACTCATGGGCATTGGCAACGCCGTCGTGCGTCCCCCTTCGCCTTTGGTTCCTGTAGCCCTGCTCCGCTGACTTTCTTACCGCCCTTGGCGACCTCCAGTGGGTCGAGACGCCGACGATTCGCCGTCCCCTCTCGGCCAACGAGCACTACCCGACCCCTCAGCCCTCGCCTCAGCCCTCTGCTTCGTCGTCGCCCGGGCATCTTTCGTCCGCACACGCCTTCTCCCTCAAGCGGGCCGCCACGATCGCCTCGTCGCGCACGACGGCTCGGCGGTCGCGCGCCAAGCGGTCCCTCGCGCCGAGGTTCGACACGCTCTCCGCCCCCGCCGCGCACCCCTCTTCAACGGGCCTCGCAGGAGCGCGGGCAGCGATGGCGTCCGCGCCCGCGGCGGCGCTCGCGCTGGGCGGGGCGCCGGAGCCGGCGCATCTGGGCGAGCGGAGGGCGCAGATCTCGTTCGTCGATAGCTTCCCGACGGGCCCCGTCGTGAGCCTGTCGTACGGCACCTAGTGCGTCGGCCCCTCGCCCGTTCCCCTCCGCTTTCGGGTCAGGAACGCCTCCCGCATGACCGCGCTGACAGTCTTCCTCCCTGCGCCCTGAAGCGACCCGGACCTGGACGACTTCGAGCTGCCGTCCCTGAGCCTCGACCCGGTGCACGAGCCGTTAGGTCCCCCCAGCCAGTGACCCTTCTACACACGTCGCGTGGGTGTGTTCATGGGGGCAGGCGCATGTAAAAAAAAGACAAGGGATGTGCATGTTGACGTTGTACAATCATGGTTGGCCAGTAGGCTCGCGACGAGGGGCGTCTGACGGGTACGAGTCAGAGACGATTGGGAGCGGCCATGGCGAGTGTGAAGTGGGCGATGCGGAGATCTCGAGCGACGCGAAAGACGGCAAGGAAGGGAGCGACCCGCGGTGTGCGTCGCCCGCTAGCGGTTCTGGATCCCGCTCCGCTGAGAGGTGCCGGTCGTTGGCCGCTGCGCTGAGGGACCACTGGCTGTTGAAGAGCGCTGCGGGCGGAGGGACGGGCAGCTCGCGCACTCGCGTGCTGTCCGGCGTAGCGACGAGCTGGCCGTCGTGCGCCGGCGGTGGACTGAATGGGGACGTGTTGATTGCTGCTGAGTGGGATAGCGGCCGGGCAGGCGACGCCGGCGAGAGGTGTATCGGCGGAGGGTCGATCAAGTGCGCCGACGTTGACGACGTCGTCGACGCCCTGCGGGTTCCGTCGCTCCCCTCGCTGATGGACCCCATCCTGCCCCTATTCTCTTCCGCGGCAAACGCGAAGGCCGACCGTTCGCTCGCTGCTGCAGGCGGGTTGAGCACTTGCGGCTGCGCCGCCGCCCGCCGACGGGCGCCGCCCAGGCTCGCCGACGCCGCTTCCGCCGCGCGGCGCACGACGTCCTCCCGCTCGTTCCAGGCGCGCGCGAGCCGCTCGTCCTCGGCATGCTTGGCTGCGAGCAGGGAGAGGAGGGCGGAGCGGTCCTTGGACGGCGAGGTAGAGTAGGCCGTGAGGACCTCGAGCAGCGTCGGCGGGGGCAGCAGGCCGGCCGAGTCGGCTGTCGGCCGGGGAACAGGGGAAGCGCGTGAGTCCGCGCGCGAGTCTCAGTGACGAAGGTCCAATGACGCACCCAAGTCAGGCGAGGAATGGCCAGCTAGGGTAGCGGATGTAGACTTAGTTGCAGGATCAGGCATGGTCGTCGTCGTGTCGCCGAGGGATATCAAGGGGCCGGATGCTGCGCGCGGCAAGGGGAAAGCGAACGAGCGAGCGAGTCGAAACCTGGACGCCGGCGTGCGGGTCGAGCTGTGCTCAAGGTGAGGGGGACAATGTCGACCGAGCAGCAAGGCTGAGGCGGGTCGGGCTGATGCAGGCTGGGCTTCCGATGAGCGTCGGTCAGGCGCGTTCCTTGCAACGACTGTCGGCGCCGGCGATGCTTGGCATCGCACCCGCAGGCTCGTCGGCTGCGGGGCATGGCTTCCTCAGCGGTCGCAGCGCCGACAACTGCGGGGCAGCGCCACCGGCTCCCCCGTTCACGCCAAAGTGGTGAGCAGGGCAGCCTGTCGTTGTCGGCTGCCGTCGAGGCTCGCGGACGCCCGGGGTCGTTGCTGCGCGGCTGCCCCTTTCTTCTTCTTCTCCCCGGGGACGGGGCGTTTCAGCATCGAGGAGGAGGCCGTCCGTCCTGGCTGATCATGTGGCCAGCGCTCGACGGCCTCCGTCGTCTAGGATCGGACCGGACGGTGCGAGGACGACAGCCGCCCTTTTCGGGGCCAGATCAGAGCCCTCCTCAGCGTCCATGCGCTCGTCGATCGACGCGTCAAGCCTGCAGGTCCTGATGGAATCCGCCGCAGCCCCTGGGAGGCCGCAGCGCCCAGCGGTCTGTACCCACAGCGAGAGTGTAGCGCACCACTTTCATTCCGCTCGCTGTCTACTCGTGTTGCTGCCCTCGACGACTGGCGGCGACCCTTTTTCGGATGTGCTGCTGCTGCTGCTGCTGCGCGGACGAAGGGGGGGGGGGGGGGGGATGCTCCATCTTTTGAGGCCCGACGGCAGTTCCTTCGTTCACCCAACGACATCCCTTCCTCCTACCGGCAAAGCATCGCACGACGAACAGCATGACGGATCCGATCTCAGCCCTCCCGGCCGAGCTCGGCCTGCGCGTCGCCCTCAACTTGCCGCTCGCCTCGCTCGCGGCGTTCCAGCGCGTCTCGCGCTCCTGGCACCAGCTCGTCGCCGCGCACGAGGACCTCGTCTTCGCCCGGGCGGCCGGGGTCGACTATGCGCACGAGGGCGCGGCTGCGGGGCTCGAGCTGGCGGTGAAGCGCGAGAAGGAGACGGTGTTTGGGCAGGAGACGTGGGAGGACGTCAGCAGCTGGCGGGAGTTCTGTGAGCTGCAACCCCCCCCCCCCCCCTTCCGACCCTTGGATGAGCTCGACAGGCTGACATTGGATCGACAGGCCGCAGACGCGCCCTGATGGCAGCCGACACGGCGGACCCTCTCTTCTACCGCACGCGCAAGCTCGGCGGCGGCCCGCTCGGCATGGTCTGGCGCTTGAAGGTCGACACGGTACTGCGTTTGCTGCTGACGACGGATCACCGCGGCGGCCTGCGCGTGCTCGACCTCGACTCGAACGAGCCGCTGTGGCAGATTTCGCCTGTGCGTTCCTCTTGCTCGCCCTGACTGGCCCTTCCTTCGAGGCTAGTCGCTGATTTGAAGGGAATACGCAGTTCAACCTTCGCCCGTTCGCGCACCTCGAGTACGACCCGGGCGAAGACGCGACGATCGTCGTCGACCGCTTCACCGACGAACTCGAGGTCTGGAAGCGCGACCGCGATGCGCCGAGAGGCCACTTCAAGCTGATCGGACTCGTGCCGTCGCTGCCCTCGATGCGGGGTTACCATTTGAAGAACGGGCTCGTCCCCTCCTCCCCCCTCCCCCCTTCTGCGCGAGAGCGCTGTGCTGATTTTTTTCTTTCTGGCCCATCGCGCTCGCCAGGACGCTCGCCATCGTCACCTCGACCGGCCAGACGGCGTACTACGACCTGACGACGCCAGCGCCGACGCACCTGCGCACGCTGACGCACGCGGCCGGCCCGATCGGCTACCTCGACAAGACGCCGTCGACGCTCGTCCTCTGCCACGGCTCGTCCGTGCGGTGCTACAACCCGTCGACCGCGGCCGAGGTCGGCGTGTTCCCCCCTCGCGCGGGGACGCGCCTCGTGCACTACCGCGTGCACCGGCCCGCGGCCGTCGTGCCGCCCGCCCGGCTCGCGCGCGTCGCGGTCAGCTGCAAGGGCCGGCTGCCGTTCGCGGAGCACCCGCTGGACCCGGCGGCGTTCGACGGCGACGGCGGCGAGTGGCAGGCGTGCCACGTCGCCGGGCCGTTCCTCGTCGCGCTGTCCAAGCGCAACCGGGTGTTCGTGTGCTCGGCGTACGAGCGCGTGCTCGCGGCGCCCGAGGGTGCAGAGCGGCAGGCGGCCGTCGAGGCGACGTGCTGCGTGTTCGACGTCGAGAGGGCCGCGGTGGACGGCGCGGAGGGGGAGGAAGAGGGGGAGGACGCGGACGGCACGAACTGGCTGAGCGTGCTCGACGGCCGGGCGGCGTTCGGCGCGAGGTGCGTCCTCCCCCCCCCCCCCCCCCTCCCTTTTTCTTGACAAAAGATGCGCCGGCCCCTCGCTGACATCCTACACATCGCAGCGATCACCTTCTGCTGCTCCCCCTCCCCCGGGCGAACGATACGACCTACGCGACCCGCACGCCCCCCTCCGCCCTCGGCTACCCGATCGACCCGTCCGTCCCGCCGTCGTGCATCCAGCTCACGCCCGACGCCGTCTTCTTCACCGCGCGCGACTGGATGCGCAAGGTTGTCGTCGCTGTGTGGAAGACGATCGAGCCGACGGCGGAGGAGGTGCTGGACGTCGGGCCCGAGGGGGAGGAGGATGAGGAGGGCGAGTGGGAGGACACGGATCTGGACGACTGATAGACACAGATAGATAGATGCGCTGCCCCTGGAACGTGTCTGTGCGCCCACGCGCGACGGTTCCTGAGCGATGGGCCAGAACGGCGTCGCGGTAGCTCGCAAAGGCTCCTGGCTGAACAGAACCAGCGTCCGAGGTGCACTTGTGCCGGACGCAGGTCGAGGATAGCTAATTAAGTAGCCAGCTCGCTGCCGCAGGAGGCAAACGCGACGGCCGGACGATCTACAAGTACATCCCACCCGACCATCCTCCCTCGCAGCCGACGACAGCCAGCGCCAGAGACCGCTTTCCTAGTCGCCCGTCCAAGCCCCCCCCCCCGCCAGCCAGCCAGCCCGCCAGCCAGCCAGCCATGTCGGCCACCCCGCGCCGGCGGACGACCCTGCGCGGCCTGCCGGTGCCGTCGCCCTCGCCGGCACGCACCTCGCTCGTCAGCGCCAAGGCGTCCGAGAGGTGGCTCGGCCCGCCCGTCTACCACGCGTCCCGGCGCGACTACTACACGTCGTTCGAGCGCGCGCCGGCGGCGGGCGGCGCTGCCGGTGCCAGGGCCGGCAAGGCAGGCAAGCCGCCGCCGCCGCCGCCGCCGCCGACCGCGTACGACGTCGGCGACACGGTGCTCGTGCGCGTCGAGCGCGGCTTGCCCGCCGTCGGCGTCATCGTCGAGATGTGGGAGCGCATCGCCGACGAGGACGCGGACGAGGACGACCTGCCGCCGGCGGACGAGGGCGTCGACGAGCTGCCGGGCGACAAGTACGTCCGCGTCAAGTGGTTCCAGCGCGTCAAGGAGCTCCCGAGCGTCATGTCCAACCGGCTACGGTCGACCGAGCACGACGCGAGCACCCAGCTCTACTACACGTGCTTCGAGCGCGCCGAGTGGGAGTTCTCGGAGCCCATCGCGACCGCCAACGTCGTCTCCCCCTGCCGCGTCACGTCCTCGCCGGCGCCGACCGAGTTCGTCAAGATCAACGGCCTCACGATGCAGCGCGTGACGGTGACGGACTCGACGGTCGACATCCCCGAGGTCAAGGGCGCGTTCGCGCAGGGCAAGCTCAGCACGTCGGCCGTGTACTGGTGCGCGGGCATCGCAGACAGCAAGCGGGGCGAGAGCTGGGCGTTCGACAACTGCCTCGGCGACTCGCGCGCGAGGACCTGGGAGACGTTCGCGGCTGAGGCGCTGCGGGCGTGGGGCAAGAAGGGGCGGAAGGCCTACATCGTCGGCCGCATGAGGGAGAAGCCCAAGCCTGCTACAAAGGTGCGTGCGACCTTGCTCCGCGCCCCCGGGTCGCCCACGCGCAGCACTCTCCAGCTGACCATCACCGCACGCTTCCGCAGGCCGCAGGCAAGAGCCCCGTCAAGCAGAACTTCCGCAAGATCGTCGCCTCGCCCGTGAAGCGCTCTCCGTCGAAGCCGCGCAAGCCCCAGGCGCCGCTCGTCGACGCCGCGGACGAGATGTCCGCCTCGGACTCTGGCGACGACGACGGGGGGTCCGACGCTCGCCCGAGCTCGGAGGACGACTCGGACGGCTCGGACGAGGGCGACGAGGAGCACTCGTCCGCCGGCGAGGCGGCGTCCGACTCGGACGATGGCGCGCCCGCGCGAGGGAGGAAGCGCAAGGCGCGCGCTGGGCCGGGGGGAAGCCCGTCCAAGAAGAAGGGGCGGAGGGCGCCGAGTCGGTCCAAGGCGGACACGGCGGCGAGGAAGGCGCAGGAGAGGAAGATTCAGAAGACGCTCAAACGGCTGAGGGCGCCCAAGTCGAGGCCGATGCAGGACTTGATGGACCAGGTGCGCCCCGTCCCCTCAGCCTGAAGCGCCCACGCGCCCACTGACCGCCGAGCTCGTGTCCTCCCAAGCCTCTGCCGCTCGACCCCTACCAGCGCGCACTTCACCTGCTGCACGTCGGCGCGACGCCCGAGTCGCTCCCTTGCCGCGAGGAGCAGTACGCCGACGTGCTCGTCAAGATCGAGGGCGTCATTGAGGGCGGTGGGGGCGGGTGCATCTGTGAGTCCAGCCGCCTGCACCTCTTGTCCATCGCGCAGAACTGACCTTCCTCTCGCTCTGCAGACATCTCCGGACAGCCGGGCACGGGCAAGACGGCGACGGTGCACGCCGTCATCCGCGAGCTCAAGCAGAAGGCGCGAGACATGGTGCGCTGCTTCCCCTGCCGTCCGTCGTAACCTGCTAGCGCTGACGCGCGGCGACCTTTCCGCAGGAGCTCCCGCCGTTCGAGTACGTCGAGGTCAACGGGCTCAAGATCCCCGAACCCGGTCACGCCTACGTCGTGCTCTGGGAAGCGCTCGCCGGCCTCTCGCCCGACATTGAGTACGGCAGCGACGATGAAGGCGGTGCTGGTGCCGGCGGGACGGGCGCGGGGAGGACCGTCAGCGCCAAGACGGCGCTGAAGGGGCTGGAGGCGCACTTCGGGACGGGAGCAGGGCGGAAGAACGCCAAGATCGGTGGACCACGGCGGACGACCTAGTACGTCAAGCTCGAACGCTTCCACCGTTTTTGGACGCTGACGGCTTGATTGCTTTCTCGTTAGCGTCGTCCTCATGGACGAGCTCGACCAGCTCTTCACGGCCAAGCAGGACGTCGTTTACAACTTCTTCAACTGGCCGACGCTGCCCAACTCGCAACTGATCGTCATTGCCGTCGCCAACACGATGGACATGCCCGAGAAGCTCGCCGGGCGCGTCAAGAGCCGCATGGGTGCGTCCCCTCCCGTGTTCCGCCCAACCTGCGACCGTTGCTGAGCCAGCGTGCCTGGCCCTTGACGACCCCTTCGCGCAGGCATGGAGCGCATCAACTTCCCGCCCTACAGCCGGGACCAGCTCGTCGAGATCGCCCAGTCGCGCCTCGTCCCGCACCCGTCCCCGCCGGCGCAGCACGCAAACGACGACTACCAGGTGATCGAGAAGGACGCGCTGACGCTCGCGGCGGCCAAGACGACGGGCGTCACCGGTGACGCACGGCGGATGCTCGACGTGTGCAGGCGTGCGGTCGAGGTTGCCATCTCGAACCATGCCGCTGCGGCCGGCGCGGGCGTTGGGGCCGGGACGCCGAGGAAGGGCGCAGACAAGCCCCAGCCGGTCAAGATGCGCCAGATCAGCGCTGTACTCGCCGAGATGTCGCGCAACCCAACGGCCCAGTTCGTCCGCGGCTGCTCGCTGTACGAGAAGGTCATGCTCGCCGCGGTCGTGCGCGGGATCCGGAAGACGGGCGTTGGCGAGCTCGAATGGGGCAGGGTGCGTCGGTCGTCCGCCTTGCCTCTCCTCCGCCTGCAGCGCGCTGACAGATGAACTTGCATCGGCTCACCGCAGATCAAGCTCGATCACTCGCTCATCCTGTCGTCCCTGACCAACCTGCCGCCGTTCCGCACGCGCCTGCTCGCGTCCGAGTACGCGCTCATCCTCGCCTCGCTCATCGCTTCGTACGCCCTCTCGGTCGGCGCCGTCACCGGCAGCAGCGGCGGAACGGCCAGCATCGTTGAGGATCGGCGCAAGATCGGGCTCGGGAGCGGGATGGACGAGAGCGAGGTTGGCAGGGTGTTGCGCGACCTGAGCGGGGAGATCGGGGGCGAGGAGAAGTGGCGCGCGATGTTCTGAGCCTGCCCACCATCATCATGACTTACGACACCACGAGCGACCTGGCCTTGCGAGTCAGGCCAGCCTGCCAGCGTTTGGGTCGATGTGCTCTCGCGGGCCAAGGAGATCACTCGTCCTGTTTCGCGTCGCGCGGCCGAGCCGACGACGACGACGACAGCTCCTCCATCGCTTCTTCAGCAAGCAGCGCTCCATAGGGACATTGTCAAGCAGCAGCTAGGCACGTCGCGCTCGTGCATGATCCGCTCCCTGTCAAGCTCGGGCAGCTCGCCGGTCCTGCCGTCGGTCAGCGGCACCGTTACGCCGCACGGCCACCCCTTACCTTCCTCCTCCTCCTCCGCCTCAAGCTCGAGCTCGACCTCGGCCAAGCTGCTCAACATGCTGCCTTCGCCTGTCAAGAGGCTGCCCGCGCGGCTAGCGAGCGGACAGAGAAGCGGCGCGGGCGGCGGTTGGAGGACGGTGCTGGCGCTGCTGCTGCTGGGCGCGCTGCTCGGCAGGATCCTGCCCAACCCTGGTGAGCCGCTCGTTCTGTCGTCTCAACACCAGACTGCTCGATGGCTTGCTCGATCAACAACGCCAGAGATGCTGACCCTTTTCCCTCTTTGCGTTCTGCAGTGCGGGTGTTCACCGCGCCCCGACCGCCCCCCTTTCACGTCCCGGCCTCGCAGTTCCTCCCTCCCCCTCCCCTTCCTCCAAACCCGCCGTACCACCCTCCGGCCCCCATCGCACCTGCGCCTGGTGCCGCGCCCAACGTCGTGCACTACGTTTACGGATACAAGGCGCCCAAGGACGGCGAGGAGGAGGGCGAGCTCATGCCGTACTACACGTACCTTGCTATCCGGTCTGCGTTGGTCAACCTCAAGCCCGACGCCATCTACTTGTGCGCCTGCTTTGGATAGCGCCGCTGGAGAAGCTGCACTGACACGCCTGCGCCAACTTGCGACCCCGCAGCCACTATTGGTACAAGCCGCGCGGGCCGTTCTGGGACCTGCTCGAGCCGTCGCTCACGCTGCTGCGCACGCCCGCGCCCGAGTCGATCTATGGCAACAGGCTCGAGCACTTTGCGCACAAGGCAGACGTCGTCCGGCTGCAGGCGCTCCAGGCGACAGGCGGGATTTACCTCGATATCGACGTGTATGGTGCGTCTGGGCGATGCGCAGCAGCTTGGCGCTCGGAGGGCAAGCGCGTCGGCTGACAACCCCCTCGACCTTGCTCGCGCCAGTGACGAGGAGTTTCGACAGCCTGCTACCGTGGGGTACGGTGATGGGCATGGAGGCGTCGCCCGACTCAAGACGCGGTCCGCTCGACCCTGAAGGTGCGTCCTTCCCGCTGTCTCCTCGTCTCTACGCAGTACCCCTGAGCCGTCGACCCCGCTCCGGCGCAGGCCTCTGCAACGCTGTCATCATCGCCCGCAACGACTCGCGCTTTATCGAGCGTTGGCTCGGCACGTACGTCGGCTTCTCGGGCAACGACTGGGCGGGTCACTCGGTGCGCAAGCCGTGGGTGCGTGCTTGCCCTTTCCTCCTCTTCCGCGCGCCGGGACATGGCGCTGAAGGCTGGGACTAACCGTCCGCAGGAGCTCGCACGGCGCCATCCTGAGGATATCACTGTTCTTAACGAGCGCGCCTTCTTCTGGCCGCTGTGGGAAGGCAGCGGCGCTGAGTCTCGAATCCGCTACGCGCGTCCCTCTCACACTCTTCGCCTGCCTGTAGTGCTGACGAGCTCAGAAACCCCCTTTTGCAGGTACACGAGGAGCTCACGCACTCGTTCTCCGGCACCGGCCAATTTGCCTATCACTCGTGGGAGTCGCTCGCGATGCCGTACCTGCAAGCCCTGACGCCCGTGAGCGTCCGGCTCGGGCAGAACTCGTTCACGCGCATGTGCAGGGACTTTATGGGCGCCAACGGGGCGGACGAGCGTGCGTTCCGCGAGTGGACGAGGCTCGCGGGAAGGAAGGCGTAGAGCGGAGGGATCTTGCATGTACCGCGTTCTTCGCAGCTCAGCTAGGGAGGCACGCAGCGGGAGGGGCGGACTGATGCATTCAAAGCTGATCACCCGCCGCGCGCGCCATCTCCGTCGCGCTTACACACCGCGGCCGGCTGCGAAAGGCTCTCTCGCACCTGAAGCTAACTGTGGGCAGTTGTACCTCGTTGGCCCGGCGAGATCCCTTGACCGCGGACGATGCGTGCAGTCTCGCGCCGCGCGCACCGAGCGTTATGATCATCTCGTGCCCTCTCTGAGTCGACGCCTGCTGGGCACGCCTACGCCTGCGATCGTTGCCCATGTGCTTAGACGGACGAAAGGAGAGGGGTGCGCCAGTCTCATCGCCCTACGTCACCTTAATTAGTACACAGTCACACCTCCGCAGAAGGATAGTTTTCGTGGCCATCTTTTGCATTCTTGTAGAGGGGTATTCTTGAAGAGTTGCCCTTGCCCCGCCTGGCACGTTATGCTTGTAAAGAGGGTGCTTGTAGACACGTGTGACTGCACTTACTAAGTAAGGTTGCAGCTTCATAGGGCCGCGGTCGGCACGGACTTGCAGGTGGAGACGCCGTGAGTACTGGAGAAAACTGCGCGCGCGGGGTCAAAGGAGACGCGCGACGACCATGACGACGACGACGACGACGACGACCATGAGCTGCTGCTCCTCTTGCCCCTCCTCGAGGCTGACCTGCTTCGCGACGAGCTGCGAGTTGAGGAGGGCGCGTGCGCAGCTGCAGCTGACCTGTCGCCGGCCGACCGACTGCTGATGCTCGCAAGGGGACGGATCACGGGAGGAGGGCAAGGAGCCCCAGAGGAAATCTCCGAGCCACCACGCCGGCTTGAATCGATCCGAGCTGAATGAGCATCTTGATCCGATCCCTTTTCATCGCTTTCGGGGGCTGGGCTGCCGACTCGCTTTCATCACCGGCTGGCACCCGCCCGTCGGCTTGCACCCGCCCGTCGGCTGCCGCTCAGCCTGCTGGGCTTGGTGCGCCTCGTTCACGAACAGCAGCTTCGGTGACGCTCGACGCTCATCCCCTGCGCCTTCCTCTGCTTCGCAGGCTTGACCGCCGTCGAGGCCCTGTTCCTGCAACGCATAGAGACCCGTTCGCCCGCCCTCCTTGGCCCGCAGCAGCTCGCCTCCTGCCCCTGTCGGGCATCCTCGCGTCCGTACGCCGAGGCAAACGCCTCCGCCCTCTCTGGCCGGCCCCCTCCGGGTTTGCAGGATTCCTCCCCCTTCCCCCTCCCCTCCTCCGCTCAGCCAGCTGTATCGGATCCCTCGTTGAGAACGCCCCTGTACAGGTGCGCTTTCCTTTGAATGATCCCTGGCTCTCAGGCCTTGCTGCAGGCGACATCTGACGAGAGTGTCGCTGTAGGCTCGCCAATCCTCGCCCTGCACTCGCGACGCTTGTACAGCGGGATGGAAGTGTCGTACGGACCGCCCGCGTCGCCAGGTGCGCCACCCTCTTCTTGCGTCGTTGGTCGTGACATCTCTGATGCTGGCCGCCGGGTGCAATAGACTCCATGGACAAGCCGAAGCTCACCTACGTCAGTAGTCGTCTGCGCAGCTTTCGAAGTCGGCAGAAAGCCCGGCTGACAATCGCAACCTCCCTTGCTGCTACAGGTTCAGCTCATCAAGGAGGTGATCGAGACGGTACGCATGCCTCTCCTGGTATCCATCCTGCAGCACCGTCGGCTGATGTCTTTGGCCGCAGTCCGAGACCGGCCAGCTATCGCTGAAGGAGGTGCGTCCTCGCACGCTTCGCTCAACTTCTCACCTAATGTACCGCAACCTCTGACGGTCGACCCACCCGCCTTTCCTCGCCGCAGATCTACGAGGCTGTGGTCTTGCGGTACCCCTACTACGCCACTGTGCAGCCGTCGTGGAAGGTGCGCGAATGTCGGCCTCCTTCAGGCGGCCCGCTGGCTGACGCCTCTGCATCGCGCCAGAATGTGATCCGGCACTGCTTGTCCATCACGCCCACCTTTCAGAACCTGCCGCGACAGAACCACCTGCGCGGCAAGGGCGGGCTCTGGTTCGTGGATCCCAGCAAGCCGGATGTCTACTCGCGGAAGGTACGTTTCGACTTGCGTTTCTTTTTTCCCAGTGCTGGAGAGAGGCTCATCGTTTGACCCTTGGTCGACAGCGCCCGAAACGCAGCGAGCCCTCTCGCTCCTCATCGTCATCGTCGTCTTCAGCGTCGCTGCCCACCATGCTCTTGCCGCCATACGGCGCCGTCCCCATCGTCCTCGTCGAGATGACCTCGCAGCCAGAGTACGACCCTCCCGCCGACGACGGCACGGGTGGCACGAGCGGCTTCTCGTCTTCGGCCGCCGAGTTTGAATCGCAGTACTGGGCAGGGGCGGCAGGACCGCCGTCGGACTGGTCGACGAGCCCGCAGATGCCGCTCGAGGCGATGCCTACGTCTGCGCCGCTGCAGCCGTTTGCCCAATCGCACGCGGCGCCGTCGCAGCGCGTCTCGTATCAGCCGCTCGCCTTCCCGTCGCACATCTCGCCGAGCGCCGGCCCGACGTCGGCCGTGGGTGAGCACTTCTACAACTACAACCCTTACCCGCCGCCGCCGCCGCCGAGCCCGTCGATTGCGATGCAGATGAGCATCCCGGAGGAAGATGGCCCCCGGCCGCAGCAGTACGGCGCGTCGCTCCCGGCATACGAGCTCGCGCACCACCGCCAGACGCACCTCCCTTCGACCTCGGCGCCGCCGACGTATCATCAGCCCATGCGCGCAGACTCGCTCGACCAATGGCCGGCGGAATCATCTAGCAGCACGTCGGCCCCGCCCGCGCCCGCGTACGCCTGGGGGTTGCCAACGGTGGCGACTTCGTCGACCCCAGCGGCGGTGCGGCATTCGCAGGCGCTGTCAACTTCGACCCACCTTCTACGCGGGCCGTCGCGAAACGACTTCCACCCCTCTACGCGACCGCTCGCTGTCCGCGGGACGTCGATTTCGAGCGTTTCGCGCTCGACGCCCTACGCGTACCAGGGCCCGCCGTCTAGGTCGTTCTCGCGCACGCCGAGCACATCCGCGCGCAGCTCGCCGAGGTCGTTTTCGGCGACACTGTCGGCGCCGTCGCCTGCGCTTTCGAACCAGTCCCTGGCGCTGCATCTGTCGTCGGTCCCTCATCAGGCGCCGCCGTCACAGCATGCGTCCCCGCTGGCATCTCCGTCGGCGCTGGGCTCGCCGTCGATTTTCGCGCAGCCCTCGTCGACGCTCGCGCAGGGCTGTTTCGGTGATCTGCATGGGTACGATGGTACGCCCCCACCGTCGTCGCTCGGCCTATCGGTCGACGGCTACGCGGCGCCACGCGCGTCGCATCGACCCTCCCAGCAGTACGCTTCTTTCTGGCCGCCGAATGCCTCGCGCGAGCATTCGGCCGCGAAGCCGACGCCCTACCTGGCGCCCTCGAATTCGTCGTCCTCGTCGTCCCCGTCCCTCCCTCTTGTCGTCCAGAACTTGGAGCATCAGACGGACTGCTGGGACGACACAAAGCACCCGCGCTCGCGCTTTGGCAACCTCGCCAACCCGCCGTTGCCGGCGCTCTACATGCCGGCGACCAGTACCGGTGCCGTGCCTGCGCATGTACTCGTCCGAGGGCCGCCGCCGCTGCCGTACGCTCCTCTGAGCGGTCTGGCGCTGCCCGCGTGGTCCTCGTGAGCAGGCTTTCGGCCTTGCACCCTTCTCGCCTACGCCATGATGGTCCGCTGCACTCGAGACCGCCGCCAACCTCTCCTCCTGGACGATGCGCGCGCGCTCTGACTCTCTGGCCGTAGCTCCCAGCAGCTTGTACCCGCTCTATACCCTCCCTCTTTCCGTCCGAGACGCCCATACACGACGTCGTCTGCCGACGGGACCCATGAGTTGTAGATGTCCTCCTTGCGCGCCCGTTGACACCATGCTCGTCAGTCGGATGCATCGACATATGCGGAGGAGCGACCTTGCAAGGACTCCGTCATCGTCCTCATCATCAGCTCCGCCAGCCCGGTCGACCAGATTCGACGGCGCGGGTGGCAGGCTCATCGACAGCATCCCCTGCCCCACCGCATCCCCACCCCCAATCCCATCTTACATGCTCTCGCGGACCGCAGGCAGCATGTCCAAGGTCCCTCTGCACTCGCTCCCGCTCGCCCCGCCCCCGCAGCGGCTCACGACCGCCCTGACGCCAGTCCCGAGCGCGCACCCGTCCTTCCACTCGACGCTCACGACCAACCCGTCGGCCCTCCGGCGGTCGACGACGTTCCCCTCGGGCCACTTTGCGCACGTCACGCCGCTGCCGATCGAGTTCCCGTACCGGCTGCCTGTGCGGGTGAACGACGAGGGCAGGAAGGAGCCCGCCGTCGGCGTCGAGGAGTGGCTGGCGGCTCACGAGCCGCTCGTCAAGGCAGGCTCGCTCCCGGGCCAGGAGGACCTCTGGACGGGGGCGCAACGGCAGTGGAAGACGACACTGCTCGCCCTGTCCAAGCCGTGCCTGGACGACGTCCTTCCGCACCTCGACGCGGGCGACGCGGTCGAGCTCATCCAGCGGGACTACCCGCCCAACGGGGTGGAGGACGACGGCCTCGCACCGAACGACGCGAGGGACGCTCTCACGGGCCTGCTCGGCGGTCGCGAGGTCAGGATGGACCTCGACGACGAGGAAGGAGGTCAGAAGCCCTGGAGCTTGCGCTATGGCGGAAGGCAGTTCGGCAGCTGGGCCTCGCAGGTGCGCAGCGCAGTCTTCCCCTGGGCTCGGGTCGCTTGCTCAAGCAGCCGTGCATCGAGCGCTGACGTCTTCTTTCCCTGCAGCTCGGCGATGGGCGAGCAATTTCCCTCTGTGCGTTCTCATGCGCTGGCGGCCTCGAACACGCCGAACAGTGCAGCTGACTTTGGCTGCGTTTCCGAGTGGCAGTTGAAACCGTGCTGCCGTCCGGCGAGATTCAGGAGATCCAGCTCAAGGGCTCCGGCCGGACGCCCTTCTCTCGACACGCCGACGGGCTCGCTGTCCTTCGCTCGTCGATCCGCGAGTTCCTCGCCTCAGAGCACGCGGGCGCGTTTCCCGCCTCAAGTATGCCGACGTCGCGCTCGCTCTCGCTCGTCCTCCTGCCCGAGCTCAAGGTCCTGCGCGAGTTCGGCCCCGAGCCAGGGGCGGTCGTCAGTCGGATCGCACCGTCGTTCCTCCGCATCGGGAGCTTCGAGATCCTGAACCCGCCGCAGGACCAGCACCCGTTCTTCCTCTTCAGACAGCAGCACAGTCAGCCCGCACCCGAGTGGGAGAACCTGCGCGTGCTGGGCGAGTTCGTACGCGGCAAGCTTGGGATGGACGCCGGGGCTGGAACGTGGGAGATGATCAGGGAGATCACCCGGCGCAACGCTAGGATGGTTGCTGGCTGGCAGGCCTGGGTGCGCCTCTTCCCCCCCCCCCCCCCCTTCCACCCGCCCTCACTTTCCTGAGTTCCGTTCGTTGGCGCTGACATGGCTCCCCGGCTCCCGCAGGGATTCATGCACGGCGTCATCAACACCGGTGCGTCCTTCTGCCCTCCGCTCATGCAAGCGCGCCTTGACGTAAACGCCCGCACTCGCAGACAACGTCTCGGTTCTTGGTCTGACGATTGACTACGGTCCGTACGCCTACATGGACATCTACAACTCGCTGCACGTGTGCAACCACTCGGACGAGGAGGGTCGGTACTCGTACGCCAACCAGCCCGAGATGGTCTGGTACGCCATGTGGGCGCTGCTGCAGGCCAACGCCGAGCTCGTCGGGTGCGAGGAGGCGCTCGGCACGCCCGCGGGAGAAGGGTGGGAAGGGAGCGCGGACGGGAGGAAAGAATGGAGGGCGGCAGGGCTTGCCAAGGAGGAGGCGCTCAAGAACGAGTTCTTCGCGGCGTTCGCTCAGGCGTACCGGGAGCTCATGGGCAAGGTGAGGTCCTTTCTCGTCGCTTACTTACATTACGCATCACTTACAGCCCTTCTTGCTCTGGAATGCAGCGCCTCGGCCTCGACAAACCGACTCAGCAAGACGTCGACAAACTCATCGACCCACTGCTTGAGCTCATGGAGCTCCACTCGCTCGACTTCACCTCAACCTTCCGCACGCTCACCGCCTTCCCGCGCCTCTCGGCCGAAGAGACGACCGAGCGCCTGCTCGACGCGTCGACCATGTGCGACCTTGTCCGCGCGAGCGCCGATTTCGAGACGTGGCTCGCGAAGTACGCGGCGAGGCTGAAGGACGGCGGCGCGAGCGAGGAGGAGAGGAAGAGGTGGAACCCGAGGTTCGCGCTCAGGCAGTGGGTGCTCGAGGAGGCGATCGCGAGGACGACGAAGGGTGAGCCGGGCGCACGGCGTCATCTCGGTCGGGTGCTTGACGTGCGTCCCTCCCTCCCTCATCCTTCTCTCCCCTCCCTTCCTCTCGGCTCTCTTCCACTCGCCTTTCGCATAGCCCACAGCCGGCTGACTCCATCACCTCCACCCGCAGATGGCCACCCGCCCGTTCGAAGCGTGGGGCCGCGAGGGCGAGGACGACGAGGCCAAGCTCACCGCCGACGAGCGCGAGGCGCGCAAGCTGTGCGAGCTCGGGGACGACAAGCTGCTCGGGTACACGTGCTCGTGCAGCTCGTAGACGCACACGCTGCAGAGGAGCCTTTCCTTCTCGTGCGCACCGGCCAAACCAGATGTGGCGCTTCGGATCTGTATCGCTAGACGTCTCGACTGTATCGATGTGTTCCTCCTTTGCCCCGTCAGACGTTCATTGGCGCCAGCAGCCGTTGTACAAGAACATGCGAGACCGCTACTGCTCGAATTCCTCCTCCTCGGCCTCCGCAGGCGCCGTCTTTGCAGGCGTAGCGTCGTCCACGCCGACGGGCGCGTCCGTCCCGTGTTTCGAGAGCCACTCTTCCGTCGCCCACACTGCGCGTCCACCCTTGCTCACGTCAGTACTGTGTTTGCAGCCCCGGTGCACAGCGGAGCAGAAAGGAAAGGAGGGGCAGGAGGGAAGGGAAGAGACGCACCAGCCCGGTTGTTCGGCCGCCCGTCGTCCACCCGCGCCTTGTGCGGCCGCGCGAGGCTGCACTTGAGCATGCGGCCCGGGTGGCCGGGGAAGAAGTTAAGGTCGTAGTTGTCGATCTGCGCATCGCACTTGAGGAGTCAGCCGCGGGCGAGCAGAGGAGGAGGGGAGAGAAAGGGGGGGGGGGGGGACGGACAGCGTCTTGGGCGTCCAGCGACGACGTGTACGTGAGGAACGCGAACCCGCGGAGCTTGTCGGCTGCACGATGTCTCTAGATGTCAGCGCTGAGCCCATCAGGGCTCAGTGATCGCAGGGGACGCACCTCCGGACCTGGCAGCCTCCTTGTCCTTCGGCATCTGGATCTCCACGATGTCTCCTGCTCGTTGCGCCCGCGCGACCAGGTCAGCCCTCGAGCACCCAGCAAAGCAAGCTCAAGCTTCCAGGGACGCACCAAACGCGACAAAGACGTTGAGCACGGCCTCCTCGGTGACGCCGTCCGGCAGACCCGAGACGTACACCGTGTGCGTCTTGGTGTTCTGCTCGTAGACGGACGGAGCGTTCATTCCCTGGCGAGCAGTAGGCGAGGTGAGGAAGGCGGCTGGGGCTCGCGGGCGGAAGGAGACAGCTACGACGACCGGAGCTGAACGAGTGTGTAGTTTAGGCAGTGGACAAGGTCGGCAGTGCTAGTTGCAAGGCCGGAAAGGGTTGTGAGGGGCGTTGGATGCTCGAGGCAAGGTGCTGAGGGTGGTCGTTGGCGGTCAGGCGCGCGGTGAACGTCGCGCAGCTCGATTCATGAGGCACGGCCTTCTCCTGCCGACCATGACCCTGACCCTCGCCTAGGGATCCCGAGTGGCGCAGCGGGGTCAGCCAACTCACCTTGTGGCTGTCAGCGGAGCAGACCTGCTAGCTGACGTTCGCCGGGAGGAGCTGATGACAGTGGCGCAAGACTCTGCGCCCTGCGCCGCACCTTTCGAGATGGTCCACCTGCTTCCCTCGACTCTTGCCCTGGTTCCGGAGGTACCCGCTGCTGTCCGTCGCTGATTCTGATTGCTCACTGAACGAAGGTACCTGCTTGCTCCTTAAAACACAGAAGTATGACGCCGCCTCGGCACGTACTCTGCCTCCTCCTCTGTTGGGGTGCGTACATCTGCGCCGTGCCGACACTGACCCGTGTCGGCGCCCCTCTTTGGCAGTTCAGCTGCAGGATAGTTTGCTCGCTGTTGGACTGGACGCACAGCTCGGAATGCGCTGGCCGCTGGTTCCCCCTGCGACGGCGGTCGCGCGTGGCCGTCGCTCCTAGTATTGCGCTGTAGACACCGTTCATGGGAGGCACCGGCCATGGTCGGCTCCTCTGCCGCATCGCGGGTGTCATGTGCTGCGTGCTGGCACCCATGCGGCCATCTTGATGGCACGCGCGGTGGGTTAAGCGAGGTGGCGCTTGCAACGCGGGCAGAACGCATCCGGCGAGCCCAATAGAGATGTTGTAACGGATTGTAATCGCGGATTGTGAATCGAGAGAGTAAATCCGGGAAGGGGGGAAAGACGGCCGTCGAGCAACGCCAGCAGCAACGACAGTCCAGCAAGAGCAAACGACCGGATGGACAGATGGCCCAGCTCGACCCCAGTCCCCTGACGCCGACGTCGTCGCCCTCGCAGCCGTTTCCACCGTCCTCGCAGCAGCAGCAGCTGTACCACCCGTTCGCCGACTTCGCGCCGTCCGCGACGTCTACTCCTGGCGGAGGGCCAGCGGCCTCCTCGCCCATCACGGGCACGACGCCGGCCTCTGCTGCTGGCGGAGGCGCCCTAAGCCAGCAGCATACGACGCCCGTCCACCAGCAGGCGGTCGACCTCGGCTTCGGCCTCGTCGCAGGGGAGAGCCCCATGTCATCGCTCGCGCCGAGCCGGCAGCCGAGCTCGTCCGGCGGCCCAGGTACGGCAACCGCCGCTGCTTCTGCTGCCGGCGGTGCGAGTGGAGGAGGAGGGAACGGCGGGACGGGCACAGGCACGTTCACGCCCGACCTGAGCGCGAGGATCAACGCCATGAGCCTCGAGAGCAAGATCCGCGACATTGAGGGGTGCGTCCAGGTCCCCTGCCCGCTCATCTCTGTCTAGGAACTCTTCGTATTGAGACTGACCCTCTTTGTCCTTGCCAGCATCATCTCAACCGCCAACGCCATCGCTCAACAGGGCGCGCTCATCCGGGATGCGATCCGCGTCGGCCAGGAGCGTGCCATCACCCACGGCGACCTGGCCGAGATCAGCAGCACGCTCAAGAGCATCGCGTCGATGGAGGCCAGCTTCTCCTCGCCGCTGTCGCTCCTGCCGATGAGCCAGAGGGACATCCGGAGCTTGCATGAGGCCGACCAGCCGCTTGCGGCGCTTGCGGCGGGCGGCGGAGGCGGAGGGCTGCTCGGTGCGGTAGGAGGGGGAGGAGTAGGGCTCGCACCATCCCCCATGGGCGTGCATGCGCACTTCAACGGCTCGAACCCGCCATCAACGACGGCCGGAACGGGTCCCTCAGGCCTGCACGAGCCGTCGCCGCTCGTCATCCCCAACCTGACGATCGACGTCTCGAACGCGCTCGCGGGCGTGCCCCTCCCGCAGCAGCACGCAACGTCGTCAAAACGACCGGCACCGCTCTCGTCGCCTGCGCTCCAGAGCGAGGACCTCATGCCCAACAAGCATCTGCGGATGGAAGAGGGCCACCTGCTCGCCCAGCAGCAGCTCGGGTACGGCGCGCCAATACAGCCTCCTCAGCCGCAGCAGGGTGGCCCACCTCCGCCGCCGCCTCAGCTCGTACACGCCCACTCGTACCCCATCCACCAGTCGCAGTCGCAGCAACAGCAACAACAGACGCCGGTGCCGCTCCTCCCGCACACCCAGCCGCCGACGCCCGAGGTGTCTGCCCCCACGCCGCCGATTCAGCTTCAGCAGCAGCAGCAGCAGCAGCAGGCTGCGCCTTCCGGGCCTGTACCCACATCCAACCCCGCACGGCCAGTTGCGCCCCTGCGCAGGTTGACGGTGTCGAGCGACCAGGCGCCGAGCCTGCCGCTCCCGCCGCCGCTGACGCAGGCACAGCAGGCGATGTTTGCCGGGCTTGAACCTGCGCTCGGTGCTGGCCCTGGGTCGTCTGGGTCCAGCGGGCTGGCTCAGCAGCAGCAGCAGCAGCAGCAGCAGATCCAGCCGCCGCAACTGCAGCACCACCCGCACTCGATGCCCCTAACGCTGTCGCACTCGCAGCATGCGTTCATGACGCCCCCTCCTCAGCAGCAACCGCAGGCCCTGCACTCGCTGCCAACCTCGCAGCTGCCCCTCTCGCACGGCCAGCAGCAGCAGCAGCAGCAGCCGACCGCCCTACACTACTCGCTCTCGCCGGACAGCGGCGGCGGCGCAGCTGGCGGCAATGGCGGCGCGCACCTGTCGTCGGATGAGGCGTCGGATGATGAAAACGACGGCGCGTCGGGCTCGGGGTTCGACCCGCGCCGGGTGAGCGTCGGCTTGGCCGACATGGAGGACAGCTGGGCGACGCTCGCCTCTGGCGCCGAGGGGGAGGGTGGGATCGGCGAGGAGCTCAGTGGCAGGCTCGACAGCATCTTTCTTGATTGGCTCGGCGGCGTGTGCTCAGACAGTGCGTGCCTCCCGTTCTCTCCGTTCGTTTTGCGAGCTATACTCGAGGACGGCACGCTGACCCTACGCTGTACTTGTGTCGCCCCCCGTCAGTCAACGTCACCGACTCGAAGGGCGAGCAGCTGCACCAAACGCTCATGCCGAAGAAGATGCAGCGGCTGGACGAGTCGTGGGACTTCCGGCCGTTCAAGTTCCGCATCCAGGCGTTCACCAACGCGTTTACGGACCGGATCCAAGCCGAAGGGATCCACGAGGACGTCATGAGCGCCAAGAAGATCAAGCTCTACCTCTGGAACCAGCCGTACATCGCCCGCTTCAACGACGACGGCAAGAAGGCCAAGTCCAAGGGCAACCACATCTGGAATGTCGACGCGCGCAAGCTGCCGCAGGGCGGGTGGGAGTTCCGCGAGTTCCGCCGGAAGATCGCGGGCAACTTTCCGGGCCTGGCGTTCAACACGGTCGGCTGGCGGTGGGAGCCGCGCGTGTGGGACCCGCACACCCCGTCCGCGGGGATCGAGGCGTCCTTCGGCAGCCCGCCTGGGTCGCTGCCCGCCTGGCTCAGCTGGAACGCAGAAGGCACGGTGCTCTCGGGCACGCCGCCGGCGGACGCACGCCCGTGCACGGTCGACGTCGTCGCGAGCTACGCGACGCCCGACGGCGGGCGCAAGCAGCTCGTGGAGAGCTTCCACCTCAACATCGCGAACGTCGCGGCGTCGGCGGCCGGAGACGCTCAGCCGCCGACGGGGGCAGGCGGCGCCGTGTTTGGCATGCAACCGCCCCAGCAGCAGCAGCAGCAGCAGCAGGCAGTCAACGGGCAGCTAGGGAGCGCGCCGCCGCCGGAACAACAGCCTCAGCACATGCAGATGCAGCCGCCGCCGCCGATGGGCGGGTTCTTCCCCGTCCTGCCGGCCGGGTACGTCAACGGGCAGCAGATGCTGGGCTACGACGCCGGGTGCGTCTCCTTCCTGCCTTGCGCTCCTTCGCTCTGAGGCATAGCTAGCTGACCCTTGTTTGCTCTCTACCGCTGTCGTACCCCCTAGGCTCATGCAGCCGGCAATGGTCCCGGCGTTCTTCAACGGCGCGCAGGTCACCCCCGGCCAGCTGCTCGTCGCGCCCGGTCCAGCACCGCTCCAGTACCTGCAGCAGGACCACCGGGTGACGGCCGCAGAGGTCGCGGTCGTACAGGCGGTCGAGGAGAAGCACTACGGGCAAGGCCACTCGTTCCCTCAGCTGGCGGACCCGTCGCTCGTCGCAGAGTCGGACGCGGTGAGCTCGACGGTGCTCGCCCAGGCGCACGCGCAGCGGCAGGAGCTGTTCGGCCAGACCGGGTTCGTCTCGTCCGAGTTTGCCCAGAGCACGCTCGACGATGCGACGGCCAGGGCACGGGATGCGGTGCACCGGAGCGCAGAGGTCCTCCCGGCGACGGCGACAAGCGCCGAGCTCATCAGGGCTAGCGCAAACTTCGTCGCACCCGTCCCAGCGCTCGGCACGGGCGGCGTGCAGCAGGCGCAGGCGCAGGCACAACAGGGAGGGCAGCAGCAGCAGCAACAGCAGCAGCAGCAACAGCCACAGCAGCCGAGCATCCTGCCCCCCGGATCGGGCGCCAACTCTCAGTACAGCAGCCCGTTCCTGTAGCGGTCGCCTCGCCATGCCTCGCTCGATCATGCCTCCGTCGCGTCGCCCATCCAGGCACGTCACTCTTCGCTCGCACGCCTCGCCTTGTGTGCTTCGCCCCCTTTTACTCGGATCTTCTCGCCCTCGTCGCTCTCGTCGCTCGCCCCGCCTGCCGTTCCGCAATCCTGCACCGTCCGCCGCCGTCGTCTTCGTCGCCGTCGTCATCGCTCGCCCGCCCGCCGGCCCGCGTTGCGCTCTCGCTTTCCCCTCCATCGCTGTCCTGTCGCAACGTCTTTTCTCTTGTGTCGTCCGTCCGCTGGTGCAGTCCCGCCGCTTGTTGCCTTTCTTTCCTTCTTTCCCTTTCTCCTTTCTCGCTTGACAAAAACAAACCCATGGACCCTTCTTCTTCTCCTTTCTTTCTGAACCTCTCCCGCCTTTCCTTCCTTCTGATGTCGCCGCCGCACCATCGTTCTGCCGGCCTTTGCATGTTGCTGTACCCCTCCCCCCTGGCCTTTCCTCTTCCTCCTCGCCGCCGCAGCGCGGGCACGTGCCCGCGCTCCAGTTGTCCCTTCTGGATCTTACTTGTCCACCAGCCCTCCTCAGACGTGATCGGGCCCACTGCTGCTGTCCGCCTTTGTCGTCCCTACGTTTGCTCGCCTCGACTCGGCGGGGAGGGGCGACAGCTGAACCAAAGGCGATATCTCGAGCTGCCGCATCCACCCAGGCGCTGCAGCCTGCATGCTAGTAGCAGCTAGTAGAAGCTTGCGCACGACGGCTGCGCGCGTCCGCTGGCTGGTCACGAGCTGCCGTAGTCTACTGGACTCGGCGCAACGGCGCGGGGGACGACTCGAGCAGCGCTCGGCAAGCCAGATCGAGGGGTGCGACGCTGCTTGCGCCCTAGGATCTCGAGCCGGCCGGCCATGCTGGCGCTGTGATCTCCCGCGGGCGGCGGCCAGCCGGCGGGCGCAGCAGCGGGCTGACGCCGATGGGTCCTCAAGCCGCTGCCACCCATCTCCTGATCCCCCCGTCCTCTCCAGACCCACCACGCTCGCACCGGGCATGCCTCCAGGCCCGCCGCCGCCGCCGCCGCCGCCGGCCTGGGTCGTCGACCCGTCGCTTGTCCCCTCCCTGCCCGCGGCGTGCTTCGCGTCCCTGCTCGCGCTGCTGGCCTACTTGCGGCTCGGGACGCTGCTGCTGCTTGCCGTCGTGGCCGGCACGTCGGTCGCTTACCTCTCGGACGGGTCGGACGACGGAGGGCCCGCCAACGCACCGCTCACAGCGCCGCCGGGCGGGGCGCTCAACCGCGGCCGAGGACCAGCTGCTCAGCAGGCGCAGGCCTCAGCCCCGCCGCCGCCGCCGCCGCCGAGGACGGCTGGCGAAGACCCGCTAGCAGCAAGCCAGCGGCCGCCCGCAGACTCGCACTACGCCGAGCCTGTGTTCCTGAACCACGCGCTCGAACGGCTCTGGCCGTGCGTCAACACCGAGCTGTTTGCGCCGGTGCTGGATCTGCTCGAGGACGTCATGCAAGGTGCGCGCGCGCGCGCCCTGCCCTGCCCCTGACTTTCCCCTCGCCTGACAGGCTGACCGACCGCGCCTCACGTGCTCGCTCGCTTGACGCAACGGCACAGGCGAAGTGCCCCCGATGGTCCACTCGGTCCGGGTCGAGTCGCTCGAGCTCGGCAAGGCGCCCGCGACCGTGCACTGGCTCCGCCCGCTGACGGACGATGAGTGGGCGGCCGGCCTGCGGGCGGACGGCGCCGGCGTGCGGACGGGCAAGCTCGCGGACCGGGGGCTCGCGGACGAGGATGAGGTCGAGGGCGGGGACTACGCTGTGCGTCTCTCGCTCGCCCGTTCCTTTCGTCGCTGGATGAGGGCGTGCGCGCAGAGGGCAGGCGCTGACCAACTGCGCACCCTCGCCCTTCGTGCGCACAACAGAATTTTGAGATTGCCTTCTCGCTTGATACGTCGTCGTGCGCACCGATGGACAAAGCCGGTCTTCTGATCGCGATGGGCGTCGGCCTGCGCGGCCTTGGAGGGGTTGAAGTCGTGAGTCCAGGTGGAGCAAGAAAGCACCTCCCTCGCACTAGCCCCCTCTGACACGTTCTTTTGGTACGTCGGCCTGCTCGACAGCCCGTGTTTGTGGACCTCCTTCGCATGAGCGGCACCCTCAGGCTCAGGCTGTTGCTCGACCCCTCCCCGCCGTTCGTCCGCACGGGCACGTTTACGTTCCCCAAGCTGCCCGAGATCAAGATCTCGGCCGCGCCGCTCAAGCGGCACGGCAGGGGCAGCCTCAACGCCATGAAGATCCCTGGACTGATGGCGTACGTCCTGAGCTGCATGAACCGCGTCGCCAAGGGTTTTGTGACGCCCGAGGCGTGGAGCATGGACCTCGACGTGCGTCCGCTTCCCCTTTCCCCTTTTCTTTCCCTCCGCGCGAAGACGCAGCGATCAGCTGACTCGGTGGATGGACTTCTGCGCGGGCTCGGGCAGACGCTGCTCGCAGGCGAGGAGGCACCGATCCGGACGAAGCATATCGGCGTGCTGCACGTCAAGCTGCACCGGGCGCACAACCTGCGCGCCGCCGGTGCGTGCCCCTTCTCGCTCTTGCCCCCCCCCCCTGCAGTCGCCGCTGACGCCGCTGTTCTTCCCTAGACCCCAACGGCTTCTCGGACCCGTACTGCGTCCTCTCGTGGTGGAAGCAGCTCGACAAGCCGCTCTTCTCGACGCGCACGCTCCTTCGGACGCTCAACCCCGTCTGGGAGGAGCACGCGTTCGTGCTTGTCGGGGCGGACGCGGTGGAGACCGGGGAGAAGCTCGTTTGCCAGGGTGTGTATCTTCCTGCCTCTGCTTGCCTATCAAGCCACGGCTGATGGATCGAGGGCGCGCGCGCGCGCGCGCGGATGGCAGTATACGACAGCGACCGGTTCAACTCGGACGACGCGCTCGGCTCGGTCGAGCTCGACCTGGCCGACCTCGTCATGCGGGGCGACCAGCTGCACGCCGACCCTCACTCGGACCCGCACGCGCTCGACGAGCGGCGGGACGCGCTCGCCGACCGGCGCGGGCGGGCCGGCAAGCGCGGGCAGGGCGAGCTCGAGTGGGCCGTCAGGTTCTACCCCCTCTGGAGGCTCAGGACGACGGACCAGCAGAAGGACGCCGAGGACGCCTCGCGGGAGCAAGGGGCTGCGGCGGCTGAGGACGCGGACGGCAACGAGGCGAGCGGGGCGAAGGACAGCAAGTTCCTCGCAGTCACCGAGAAGGGCAACATCGAGAAGCCAGAGCGAAACCTCCTCCCGCCGCTGTATCACCCGCCCTCGTCGCTCGAGCCCGGGTCCCTCGGCGCACGGCTCGCGCAGTGGGTGGGGCAGTGGGCACCGGAGCGGTTCGGCTGGGAGGAGGAGAGGCTCAGGAGGAGGAAGGAGAACGTCCAGTGGCTTGCGGGCAAGCGCGCGGTCGAGCTCGAGGAGCTGAAGGCGAGGCCGAGTATGGAGCGAAGGAGTGAGTCTTCGCGCGCCGCCGGTGTTAGCCCGTCTTGTTTTTTGATGCTGAGCTGACGCTTGATCTCTGCTCGATAGCCGGCATCCTGCAGTGGAACATCATCCAGTGTCAAGGTGCGGACCCGCTCTCCATGCCATTTTGCTGCACACATCCCGCATGCTCACGTGCCCGTAATGCATGCTTCTTGCGCCTCACAGACCTCCAGATCCGACCGACCTCGGGTGGATTTGAGAAGTCGCATCGGAGCAAAGCGGGCGGCGCGCCCGCGCTGGCCGAGCTGACCGACGCACCCGAGGGCGACGTGCCCGCGCCCGTGTCCGCGTACGGCGAGGTCATCCTCAACGACCGGCTCACGTTCCGAACGCGGACAAAAGCGCGCCAGTCCTCGCCGTACTTCAACGCGACAGCCGAGCGGTTCGTCCGCGACTGGACGACCGAACACCTCACGGTCGTGATCCGCGACGAGCGAGACCGCGAGCGGGACGCGATCGTCGGCGTTGTGGACTTCCCGACGCTTGCGGATTGCTTCACCCAGTCGTCTGCCGTCACGAGGTGCGCCCTCTGCCGTTGCCTTTGCCCTCTTTTTCTCCTTGCATGTGCTGACTGCCGGCAAAAATGACGTTCAGGTGGTACCCCCTGCGCGGCGGGCTCGGCTGGGGCATCGTCCGCATTTCGTTCCTTTGGAAGGCGATCGACATCACGCTTCCGCGCGGCGTGTCGGGGCACGACATCGCGTCCGTCTCTGTCCGCGCGGTCAAGGCGCTCGAGCTCGCATCTTCCGTCAGCGGCGAGACGCTCAGGGCGACATCTGTCGCGTTCGAGACGGAGGCGGACTCGCAAACCGTCTCGAGCGTGTCAACGGCGGCGGTGGCGGGGGAGTCAACGGCGTCGCTCCCGCTCGCACAGGCCCAGGATGACGGGAGGTCGGAGCGGTCGGGCGCGAGCTCGTCGACCAGGGTCGTCACATGGGACTTGCCGTCGCCCGTCGTGCTTGCTGCCAAGTACCGTCTGTCTGCTTTTCTCGTCATCAAGTTCTTCGTTCGTCACCTCTCCGTTCATCTCTTTCAGCGCGCACGGGAGCTGACAGGCCTTTGCTCCTACGAACAGACGCGCTCAGGCGGAATCAAGAAGAGGAACTCGGTCTGGGCGATTGGCATGCTCAGGATGGGCGACGTGCCCGACAACGACCTGGTCGACGTCGGCGTGCCGTGTGCGCTTTCTTTCCTCTCAACCGCTGGACGTCCTCTCGCTGCGGCAATGCTGATGCCAAACGCCCCTTGTCTCTCGTAGTGTACGCGACGTCGGACGTGAACGAGGCGGCCATGCTCGCCGTCACGCCGACCGAGCCCGACACCGCTGCGCGCCAGGTCGGGACGACGTTCATCTCGCTGCGCATCTCGCCCGGGCTCGGGAAGGTGCGTTTCTTCATCCCCCTTCCTCCCCCTCGTTGCGCCCTTAGCATGATTAGGCGGCATGCTGATGTGCGTTGCGCGCGGAAAGGTCCACCAACCGCTCGTCAAAACCGACCGGAGGTTCGCAAGCGTCGATGAGGCGAAGCAGGTCATCGCCCAGCTCCAGCGCGACGCCGCGTTGTCTAAGCCCGGCAGCGGGGCGAGCGCGAGCGGAGGGGGACACGACCGCACGGGGTCGCTCTCGTCCCACTTCTCGCTCGACTCGGCACCTCGGAGCAGGCTGAGGGGCGCCGGTGGCGCTGCTGCTGGAGGTTCGCCGGCGAAGCTTAGCGTTGATGGCGCCGGCGGTGTGCCGGCGAGCACGTCGATGGACAGTATCCGTTCGGGCGACGAGGATGGGGCCGAGTCGGACGACGAGGGGAGCGGGCGGAGCAGCGACGAAGAGGACGAGGAGGAGGAGAACGACGACTTCTACCTCACGCGCGAGCGCGACCCCAAGCTCTTCGTGCGTCCCTTTTTGCCCTCCTGGCACCAATGCCATCAGCTGACGTTGGTTCTTCCCCTCGCTCGTGCGGCTGGCGACACAGCACGAGGGCATCTCATCGCACAAGACCGTCCGCTCAGGCCGGTGGGCGAGGGACAAGGTCAAGACCAAGCTCTCGGGCTTCTCGCTCAAGCACAAGCGGTGCGTCCCTTCATCACTCGCCTGCTTCTGGCTTCGCGGTTGACCAATCATCCTCGATTGCATCCTCGATCTTTGCACGACAGGCAAGAAGGCGCGGCTCGGCGCGTCGAGAAGGAGACCATTTCGTCCATGTAAATCACCGCCCCGCCCGGCAAGCCGGGAAAAAAAGCACGCGCTCATCTTGCGCTCTTGCTTCAAACTCTCACTTTGTATTACGTTTCGCACAACCGCCGCTCAAGTATCCAACAGATGAATGCCTTGATTTGCTTTGCCTCGAAAGGTCGCCGTGAGGGACGGACCGGCGGTCATCACGACATACAGAGATTAGCCGATGAGTGATGCAGATCGGCGCGTATGGGCTGCGCCACGAACAAGAAGACGTTTCCCTCAACGGCTTGGTGGACGTGCGATGCTGTAGCTTTAGGCGAAGCAAAGGGGCCGAGCCGGCTTGTGAAACGGGCCTCCGGGTGCATCTGACGAAGGTGAGGACAAAGTTGTTGGAGTTGAGGAGGCGTCGACGGGAAAGGAGGAGGGAGCGGATCAAGGTGCAGGCGCAGGCGCGCGGCGTACGCCGAAGTACATCCGCACATACACGTCGACGAGCGGCAGAGAGGCACGCAGGAAGAGATTCAGTGAGTTCTAACAGACGTTGCAAGATACCAAAGACCAGATAGGGCGAGGAAGGCGGCGATCTGGCGCACCGTTCGGGGGTTGTCTGCGAGGCAAGAGGTGAAAGGGCGGAAGAAGGATTTAAGGAGCGTCGACCGCTGAAACGGGGATTGGACCTGGCCAGCAGGGTATAAGGCGAAGCAGGAGGGACGGATCAGCAGCTCGATAGGGTATGGAGGATGGCCGTCGTCAAAAGGGGGAAGGGGCTGCTGCGCACCTGTCGCCGTCGCCATGGCAGCCGGGCGCGGTGCTGCGCGCGCCGGCTGCGGTCCTCCTCGAGACCATGCCCTTTTTCCGCTCGAGACGGCCGTCCATCCTCCCTGCTCACGCTCGCTGCCGTCGTCGTCGTCGTCGTCGTCATGTCGCTGTCTGCTGCCTCTCGCTCGCTCCTCGCTCGGCGCGCCACGCCGGCGCTCGTCCGGCCGCCAGCCCGTCGGCTCAGCCCTGCCCCCTCGCTGTCGGCTGCTTCCCTGTTCGTCGCCAGCTCGAGGACCACCAGTAGCCGGTCGCCGCTCGTCGCACGCTACCCAAAGGCACTAGCGGGCAGCTTCCGGTCGTACGCTGACGCCTCCTCTGCACCGGTGAGTCCGCCGAGCTCGACCAAAGGGGGCACGCGCGGCTTCAGCGCCTCCCAGTCGCCGCCTGTTCATCTTTCTTGGATATAGGCCGAAGCTGACATCTCGGCCAATGCTTCCCGCACGCCGCAGCTGTCCAAGACGCCGCTGTACGACTACCACGTCGCTCAGGGCGCGACCATGGTTCTCTTCGCCGGCTTCTCGATGCCCCTCTCGTACGCAACGCCGCCGCCGTCGGGCCTGTCGCCGCACGCGCACGTCCGGACCCACGCGGGCCTGTTCGACGTCTCGCACATGGTGCAGTCGTACTTCCGCGGGCCGGGCGCGCGGGCGTTCCTCGAGTCGCTCTGCCCGACCGACCTCGGCGCGCTCAGGCACGGCGAAGGCTCGCTCACCGTCTGGCTCAACGAGCAGGGCGGCATCGTCGACGACACGATCGTCACGAAGCACGACGACGAGACGTTCTACGTCGTCACGAACGCAGGAAGGCGCGCGGAGGACCTCGCGCTGTTCCGCGAGAAGCTGGCGGACTGGGGCGCTAGGAACGGCGCGCCGGTCGAGATGGAGGTGCTCGACGGCTGGGGCCTCGTCGCGCTGCAGGGTGCGCAACGCTCATCCTCTGCTCGCGACTTCAAGGTGGGCTGACTAACTTGGCGCTGTAATGCAGGTCCCAAGGCCGCCGGAGTGCTCCAGCAGCACGTTGACGTCGACCTCTCCAAGCTGTACTTTGGCCAGTCGACCTTCGCGACGCTGTCCGGCTCGCGCGTGCACATCGCCCGGGGCGGCTACACCGGCGAGGACGGCTTCGAGATCTCGATCCCGGCCGACGCAAGCGTGCGCGTGACCGATGTGCTCATCGCGACCCAAGTCGGGGGCGAGCAGGTGGTCGCGCTCATCGGGCTTGGCGCGAGGGACTCGCTGAGGCTCGAGGCCGGCATGTGCCTTTATGGACATGATCTGGACGAGAGCGTCACTCCAGTCGAGGCCGGGCTTGCATGGGTCATCAGTGCGCCCAACCAGTCAACTCTGCTCTTCCGCTGACTCGAGACTGACGCCCAACTCCCCGTCCCTTCCGCCTGTGCGCAGGCAAGTCGCGCCGCACGCCCGACTCGGCCCCCTTCCCCGGAAAGTCCACCATCCTCTCCCAGCTCTCCCCCGCCAGGCCCCCGACCCGCCGGCGCGTCGGCCTGCTCGTCTCAGGCGCACCCGCGCGCGAAGGCGCGCTCATCTTCCCCCGCGCCGGCGCCGCTGCTGCGCCCTTGGCCGACCCGGCGTCCGCGATCGGCAAGGTGACGTCCGGCATCCCATCCCCTTCGCTCGGGACGAACGTCGCGATGGGCTACGTGGGCGAGGCGTTCAGGAAGCCCGGGACCGAGGTCAGCGTGCTCGTCCGCAAGAAGCTGCGAGACGCCGTCGTCGCGCGGATGCCGTTCGTGCCCGCCAAGTACTATCGCGCGCCGAGGGAGTAGAAACGAGAGGAGGATCTGGCGTGCGGGCTTTCCTGGTTGTATGGGATTCATTGTTTCGCTCGTTAGCGACTGCAGGGCACAGGCCGGAATTGAACTCCCTGTACGTCGACTGATGGGGCGCAACCGACTTACGGGCCGCATCTGGGTTGACAGCGGCGGGCGGTCGGTGTTAGCTGGAAGATGCATCGTCTCCATCTGAGACGATCAACAGAAGCGCCGCGACTCAAGGCACGGTCCATCACTAGTTGGACCGGGGTCATGATACAGATTTGAGGGTAGTACAACGGCCAATAGGTATAAGTCGGCAGTCGGAAAGTTGAAGGTTGGGAGCAGGGGGTCATGGACAAGAGGACGGGTGAACAGATCGACGTGTACAAGCATGAGTTCCGATCAAGGGGTGTAGCGGAAGCCAACAGCGCTAATAGGCGAAGGCACGCGAGCGTCAGTCTTTTGCTGCAGTCAAGAAACGAGGCAGAAGGGGACGCACGAGTCGTACTCCTCGACGACGTTGAGCACGACGCCCTCGATCGGCTTGCCCTCGTGCTGGTCGCGCCTGCGGTTTTCCCAGCGGTAGTAGGACGTGAGGCCGACGGCGATGCAGAAGCCGAGGCACTGGAAGGCGATGTTGAGGCTCGCGCCCTGGACAAAAAAGGGTGGGATGGTCAGCCCCTCTGAGCTCTTTCGAGAAGAAAGTCGGGATGCTGCGTACCTTGGTGTAGCGCGGACCCTCCTTGCTCGGGAAGATGAAGGAGGCGACGATCGCAAGGCATTCTGCGGGCGGGAAGGAGAATGTGTTTGTCAGACGACGGAGCAGAAGGCGATCCACAGAGGTTGCAGGACGTACGGCCGACACTGCAGGTTGAAGGAGAGCTCGTCAGTCGATGGCAAGGGCGAGCGCAAGGGTGAGAGTACAGGGACTGACCTATTGAGCATGCCCATCGAGACCGCGCGCTGCGTCTGCGCGCCGCAGTTCTCCGACGTCCAGGCCATGATGAGCGGGATGGCGCTGTAGCCGGCCGAGACGACGCAGAAGCAGGCGAAGTAGCGGACACGGAGGTCGCTCTCGGACGCGTGGACCGGATCGACGGCGATCAGCAGCGTCCAGCCGACGATGCCGATCAGAAAGACAATCATGACAGGGATGCCGCGCGTCCTGAGCCGGTCGCTGAAGTTCGTGAGGATGAGCATGACGCCGAGCGCGACGGCGTAGGGCGGGACCGTGTACAGCTGTGCCTCGGCGTTCGAATGCCCGAGACCGCGAATGATCGTGGGCTGCAGCACGAAGCAGGAGAGCTGGTCAACATTGGTCCGGACAATCTGAGGAAGTGCAGAGCACGTACAAGGAAGCCGCCGACCGAGCCGAGGCCGAGGTTCATGCACGAGTACATGACTGGAGGAGGGAGTAAGGAGCAGGTTAGCCAAAGTCAAGAGAGCAGGGAGGGCGGGAGAGAAACGCACTGGCAGTGATGTACGTCCTCGGGCTGAGCAGCGCAACCTTGATGGCCTTGGGGTCGATGCGAGAGCCGCTTTCGCCGAGCGAATCCGCGTTAAGCCGGGTGAGCGCAAGCGTACGCTCCTCCTCGTTGAGGAAGCGGCTCTTGTGGGGGCGCGCGGGGAGGCAGAAGAACACGACGATGGCGAGCAGGAGAGACGGGCAGCCCTCGACGAGGAAAAGGATGCGCCACTGGACGATGGACGAGTGCTTGATGGAGGACACTTAACGGGAAGACGCGAGTGGCTGTTAGCTTCAGAAGCAGAAGCCAGGTACAGGACGGCTTGACACACCTCCGTACGAGATCAGGCCACCGAACGCGCCCGCGAGCGAGCCTGCGCTGATAAAGAGACCTGGGGCGCAACATGAGAACAGGTGAGCTCGGGGCAGCGTAGATTAGGAAGTGGTCAAAACCTACCGATGCGGCGTGAGAGCTCGTGTTTGCGGTACCTGCGGGAGCAGCTTAACGTCAGCGGTGCGTCCTTTCGAACGACTCGAAGGGCGGCAGCTCACCAGAAAGTAAAGTAGAAGGCGATGGCCTGGCCGAAGAGCGCCTCGCCTATTCCGACGAACAGGCGGCACACGTAAAGGCCAGCCGGGTTGGTAGCGGCCGCCTGGCAAGTTGCCGCGATGGACCAGATGAGCGCGCCGCAGGAGATGGAGGTCGAGGGGTCAATAGCCTTAGCGAGGAGAGTGCCGGGGACGGAGAACACGATGTAGGTGATCTGCGAGGACGGTTGATGATCAGCGCATTGGACAGCGAGCGACGCAAATGCAAGAAGAGCGCACGAAGAAGCAGGTGAGGGCAATGGAGTAGCGCGTGTCCGAGCCGCCGAGGACGGTCTCTTGCAGACCCTGCAGACGAGCGTTGCCCTGTGGAGTAAATTGAGTCTGTCAGCAACCGAACCGGAGCGCAACAACTCACACACCACTCACGAGGTTACCGCGGTCGAGGTAGGCGGCGAGGCTGCAATGTTGTCGTCCGTCAGCGTGATTGAGGACAGCGCGAAGGAAGATGTTATAAAGACGCACTAAAGCAGGACGGCCAGCGGGATGATGACCAGGTCGAGCTTGCGCAGGAGGCGACGCTCAGCCTTTGGGTCGATGGCGCCGATGCCGCTGCGAGCGAGGGACGAAGCTGTCAGGTCAGTCGAAAAGCTCAAGACGAAGGGGTGAGCAGGACGCACCCGGCCTCAGTCGCCGCGTACGAGGTGCGCGTTGCTGTCTCGCCGAGAGACTTCTGGTCGGCGAACTTGGCCGTGCGCTCATAGTAGGTCACCTCCTGTTTCTCGGCGTCGTGTTTCTCCATCCTTGCTGGAGCGGTTGTCAGTCTGTCGAAGAATGGGTGGGAGTGGGAAGGGGGGGAAGAGGACGGTGAGCGGCGGCATGGCCTGGGGGGTTCTTTGAGGCGATGCTTACTGGCCCGAGTTCGAACTCTCTCTCGTCTCCCCAAAGCGATGTGAGATGCAAGGCATCGCGGGCCGAGGATGCGTGCGAGGGACGGGGCCTCCAGGAAAGACGACGACTGTGCCGGTTCAACGTGACAGGAATAGCACCTTCCATGCACTCACGGTGCTCGCAGCTGCCTCGAGCGCTGCGGCAGTGGGCTAGATGCCGCTGCTAGCCTGCGAACCGAGTTCAGCTGCAGCCTGTTGCAGTGAGCTGTACGCCGCGAAAGCTGATTGACGCGGCCGTGAGTGTGCACAACTCGCCATCTCAAGCGGAAAGAGTCTAGCTCGTCTCCCGCCAGCAGCTCTCGTCGGCACAGCTCCCTGCGGGTCCTTGCCCTGCGCCGGTGTAGTCAACGGCGAGCTACCCGAGTCTTGTCAGTCCGTGGTTCATCGCGCTGTCAGCATAGACTGAGCCAGCTGCGCTCAGGATAAGGGATGGAAGGAGGCAGCAGCTGGGGAAGCTCGTTGACTTCCCTTTATAATCGATCAGTCCGATTAAAAGACAGAAGCCGATTTTTAAGCTGATTGCACAGTTGTTCTAATTCAACGTTCATCTCCGGCGGCCAGCTAGTCATTCGCCCATCCGGCCAGCTCGGGTTCTCTTCCAATCACCATGCGCCCAGCGACGTGTGTGACGACAGGAACTGACAAGACAGAGCCCGGCTCATCACCCTCCTGCCCAGCAGGCGGCAGCAGCTGTCCAAGGACGGTCGGCTGCGCTGTCGGCGGCTCAGTCGACGCCTTCGACACGACCACGCGGCGACGCCTCAGTCAACGTCTTACCCCGACGCCAAAGGGCTCGACCGTGCACCCTTGCACCCCCTCGCACCTTTTGTCGACGGATCTCACAGAAGTCAACAAGGCGTCTCTCTCTCTAGCTTCTTCGCTCTACACGACGCTCTCACAACCGCCTCTCCTCGCAAGCAGCTCGCTCTAATTCGCGCCTCAACGACAGAGCGCAGTTGGACAACGAACGCCTCCTCTTCGCCATGCTCTCCCTTCCTACCATCCTCCCACTTCTCGCTCTCGCTACCGGTCTCTTAGCGCCTGCCGCCGTCTCGGCAAAGCTCCTCGAGGCTCCCTCCGGCACGCTGCAGTACGCCAAGCGCTTCCAGCCTAGCGGCGTGTCGTCTTCGGCCAGCTGCGTCTACGTCTGCCCGTCGTTGGGCTACTGGGTCTGGGATGAAGACACCCAAGAAGACTTCCGAGCGTCCCTGCCTCCTCGGTCGGCGACAGGTGAAGACCGTCTTGGTCAGACGGCGTGCGCATACGATTTGCCCGACAACGGTGGCTAGTGAGTCTCTCCCCCGCTTCACTACGGGTCGCGACGCTGACGGCTCTGACATCCTTCATCCGCAGTCAAGAGTGCGACTTTGACTCTACGAGCGGCGTGTACGTTGGCGGTCTCTTCAACGGCGGCGGGTCTGGGCTCGACTGCCCTGAGCGCGCTTCCACTTTCGACGGCACCACGTTGAACTCCTGTACCGTCCTCAAGAGGCGGTCGCTCACCCGCCTAGAGAAGATCATCAAGGCCCGTCAGTACAGGCCCACGTACAAGCCCAAGTTCGCCAAATAGGGTACGCCTCCTTGCTACCGCCTTGAGATCGGCGCACAGGCTGATGGCTTTATTATCCGCCCCACTCTCGTCTTGATGCTCAATTTGCTTTCAGTGTCTACGGATGACTTGGTCGCTCGCCTCCCTCGACCCTTCTGTCGCCTTTTGACCTTCGTCTCTTGCGCCGACCGCTGCCGTCAGGAACTCTCCTTCAAGTTCGCTCCCGCGCAGCACGCGCTTGCACGCCGGTCGCTTTCGGCGCCTCGTGTTCGACTCACTTGTGCTGTTGCTACTCGCTCTCATCCTGCCCGCTCGCCAGACGCAATGGTCTCTCAATATGTAGATGGCTTTCCTGCACGTTCCGCGCCGCCGGGTTGGACAGGGCGGCCGCGCAATCCAGCCCGCTCGAGCTCGAGAACGAGAAGTTCGCCGCTTGCACGCCGATAACACTACCTCCGTCTCAACCAGGCATCTGCCCTCGTCCAGCGCTGGACGACGACGGCGTTTCGAGCTTGGTGTCATGCGCGCGCGCGCGCGCGCGGTGTACGCCTGCGCTCGCCAGCCGCCTTCTACCCACTCAGGACCGCTGCATCCGTCTTGATATGTCTCGATAGCGAACACAGTCTTCTGCCTCTCGAATGCTCTCTCTGCGCCCTGAACGGACATGCCGTCTGAAGTGCTCGGAGGAAGTTAAGCAGCACCGGCGTCACTTGCGCGCGCGCTGGAAGGCCTCCGTCGACCACCATCTCGCCCGCTCCTGCAGCCTATTCCTGGCATCCCATCGCACACCATGGACGACAGTGAGCCCTCTGCGCAGATCATACATCCCAAGCAGCGAGCAACTGCTGACTAGAGCCGGTGTCCGGGGGATACAGACGTTGCTCTTTTCGTCGGCGTCACCTCGTCCTCCACCGAGGACGCCCGCCTGTTCCTCGAACAGGCCGGCGGCGATGTCGAGGTCCGTTCGCCGGCATGCCCGAGCTCGATCTTGTCTTCTGGGGGGCTTGGGTGCTGACCCCGCCGACTCGCTCGACGCTCAACAGACCGCCATCGCCTCGTTCTACGCCGCTCAGGACGAGCCGCCTGCCGCTCCGGCTCCTACGCCAACCTCGGGCTCGCTCTCAGGCCCGCCTGCATCCGCTGCTCCCGCCTCGGCTGCTGCTCCTGCTGGAGGACCCAGGACGCTCGGCGGTGGGCCGGCTGAGCCGCTGCCTGAGGGCTGGGGGGGTCGATCGGCCGGAGGAACGGGTGCCAGGGTCGGCAGGGTCGGGCAGTGGGGAGCTTCAGGGGGCAGCGGGTGAGCCTAAGTCCTGCTCGTGCGCGGCCACAGAGGCGCATGCTGATCCGTCTTGCCTTTCGCAGGACGTCGACGCCTCGCTCGACCGGCTCAGGTCCGAGGATCGGGACGCTGGGCTCGCTCGGCAGCGGAGGGGGCTCGTCGCAACCTCACGCAGGCGATGACAGCTCAGTGAGCTGCCCGCTTGTCATCCTATCCTAAACCTCCACTGACAAGTTCGCTCTCGTAGGATGATGAGCCGGACCTTTACGCCGGCGGTGAGCGAAGGTACGCACAGCCGCTCGCTGGATCCTTCCGGAGCCGCCGGGCTGACTGCGCCTTCGTCCTCCCTCGACAGCGGCCTGAACGTGCAGAACCCGAACAGACCCGACCGCGCGCCTGGAGGCAACGACGTCGCGCGCGAGATTCTGCGCAAGGCAGCCGAGGCCGGTGCGCCGCCCTCGCTCGCCGGCGGGTCGGCCGCGGCGGGCCCTTCGGCGCCCAACTGGGGTCGCGGGCAGACGCTTGCAGGAAACTCGGCCGCAGACGAGGGAATGGACGCTGAAGAAGATGAGGAGGAGGACGAAGACGACGAGGAGGTCGTTGTGCGCAGCCTTACGTTCTGGCGTGACGGCTTCAGCATTGAGGACGGCGAGCTGCGGCGGTACGACGACCCGACGTCCAAAGCCGTGCTTGACGCGATCAACAACGGGTGCGTCCTCCGAGTGGCCTCGTGTTGGCGGCGGTGCTGACGTTTGGCTGGCGGTCATCGACAGTACTGCGCCGCCGAGCATTCTGAACGTCCGCATCGGCCAGGCTGTCGAGGTGCGCGTGTCGAAGCGACTCAACGAGGACTACGTGCCTCCGCCGCCGCCTCCCCGCGGGCCTTTTGAGGGTGCCGGTGCGTCTGGTTGTTCTTTGTTACTGCCATCCGCGCTGACGTACGTCCAACGTCGGCAGGCAACCGCCTCGGAGCGCCCACTCCTGCCGCTGCGCCTTCGTCCTCGACCAGCACTTCGTCCGCCGTCCCCGGCTCCTTCCCCTCCTCGAGCTCTTCGAGCGCGCCTTCCGCACCCGCCGCGCCGCAGACGGAGACCAAGTTCGCGGTGGACAGCTCGCAGCCGACGACGTCGATCCAGATCCGGCTCGGAGACGGCACGCGCCTCGTTGCCAAGGTCAACCTGACGCATACCGTGCGCGACATCCGGGGGTTCATCAACGCGTGCGTGCGCGGTTCCATCTCTGCGACGAGGTGCGCTGCCTGCTGACTGCCCCCTTGCGCTTCGCTTCATCGTCCGTCTGCAGGTCCCGACCCGCTGCCGCCAGCCGCCCGTACGCGCTGCAGACGACGTTCCCTAACAAGGACCTTGACGACGAGAGCGTGACGGTCAAGGACGCCAAGCTCGAGAACGCCGTCGTCGTCCAGCGCTGGACGTGAGCCGCTCGGCTGCCCATGCTCTGGCCCCCTTCTTGCTCTATTCTCATGGACGACTTAGACCAGACCATGTTCACTCGGGGGTGAGGCCATTTCAGAGTACAGCGGGCAGGTGGTGGACGGCGAGGACGGAAGAGAGCTCGAGACAGGGAACAGAAGAGCTGGGTCGGTGAAGTAGCTACAGAGAGAAGGGGTTCGTGAGCCGCAAAGTAGGGATTGGAGGGCGAGCGCCGGCCGGTGATCAAGTCGAGACGGGCTGCGGTAGGACCTTGGCCTCCCTGTTGCGGTCCTCCTGCGTGAAGTGCGCCTCGTCGCGGACGGCTTCGATGTGCTCCGGCGCGTCGAACTTCTCCTTGGCGTCGTAGTCGATCTCGTCGGGCGCGTGAGCAGCGTCGGCGGGCGCAAGGTCGGACCCGGTGGCCTCAGCCTCGAGCCGGGCGTACTTGTGCTCCTCGCGCTTGTGCAGGTAGCCGCCGAGCATGAAGACCAACGTGCTGGCGATGGTGCAGCAGATGGCGGTCGTGTAGCCCTTCGTCCTGCATAGTGAAACGTGATTAGCGCCGCACTGGGCTTGAACGACTTGCGAATGAGAGCACCCACCATTGCGGTGCGTCCGGCGTTGCGTAGGCCAGCAACGGCACCCACGCGAAGAAGGCCCAGCCGAAGCTGCGAGTCAGAGGTTTATGATTGGGTGGAGTCAGGACGTTGCGCCTACCGGAAGCGGAGAGAGAGGGAGACGCACGTGAAGACCGCACCAAGGACGACAGCGCGTTCCTCAGCGCTCCTTCTCGTCAGTCGGTTCAACCATCCAAAGAGGATAGGGTTGGGTGCGCCTGCATTGGGGAGGGATCAGACGTGTATCCAGGTAGGAGCGCATTCAGGGCCAAGTGGACGTACCCATGAAGCCCAGCAGGAAGTACGCAGCCATCTTGAGGCCCTCGGAGACGTTCCAGATGCGGAGGATGATGACGGCGAAGAGGCAGACGCCTGGGAGGAACGGCGACAGTGTCAGCAGTAAGCGCCACCATAAAGAGTTGAGGGGAAGACGGACCCTGGATGAACGCGATCATCACCCAGATGTTGCTGCGCGCACGACAATCACGTCAGTGTACAGCGCGCTGATGGACAGCGAGAGCGTACGTACTAGATACCCGCGAGAGAGCCGGCGAGGAACGTCGTCACGGCTGTGACGGGAATCAGCAGGCTAGGTCAGCAGCTGCGCGACTGATAGGGAGCGAGGGGACGTGGCACCCACCGATGATCGCCTGGGGTTCGTGCACATGAATTCAGGTCAGCCTCGCGGGGAGGTCGATGAGTGAGCAGGAGACGGACCTGAATGGCGGTCGGGATGACGTTGACCAGATCGGTTGCGTCTGCAGCATAGGAGGGCGGTCAGATCAGCGGACAACGGCAGAGAGGGAGAGTTGGACCGGACGCACACTTCTGCGTGCCGTCGGGGTTCTTCAGGCTCTTTAGCCACAGGGTCATCTGCGTCGGCGAAAAAAAAAATGTGTCAGACCAAGCAGACATGCAATTGAGGGCGCGACATACCTGGCCGGCCGGGTACGTCTAAGATTATAGTTTGGAGAGATGGTCAGCAGAGAAGAGCTGGGAGGGACTGGTCAGAAACGCACCTCGATGAGGAAGAGGATGATCATGACAACCTGTAGAAAGACGTCAGGACGTGCGTTGAAGGAAGGCGGAGAATCTGAGCAACTCACGGGGAGGTAAAGGTGCCAGCTCTTAAGGATCGGGATAGCCGTCTTGAACGTGAGCTTCTTGCTTTCTGCGACACCGTCCTGGCGCATGCGCTCGACTGCGAGCGCTTTTTCCTCGGCCGTCAACCACCAGATCTTGGCCTTGTCGGTGGGCAGCCCGGGGAAGAAGACGAAGCCCACGAGCGCGATGGGAATGGTGATAACTCTGCCGAGCGGATCCCGCCTTAGCCATAGTCCCGTTCAGGAGGAACAAGCGTCAGACTTACCCGTCAATGACCATCAGCCAGCGCCAGCCGCTCAGGCCCATGACGCCGTCGAGGTTGTTGACTGAGGATCGAAGGAAGACCGTCAGCGGGAGTTGCCGGTGCAACAAGCGAGAGTACGTACTGCAGGCGGCCGCAAAGTAGGCCGAAAACATCTGACCGAGCGAGTTGCCCATCATGAAGACCCTGCAGTGTCGGAACGTTTGTCAGCGACGGGTGCGGAAGCCCCTTCATGAGAACGACGCACGCCGAGCGCTTGAACAGCTCATCGCCCTTGTACCAGGAGCCTGCGTTCAGCGAGGGTCAGCAAGAGCCTCTTCCGCTCAGGCTCAAGAGACGTACCAAGGACGAAGTTGACACCAGTGTAAGATGGGATCGCGAGGGCGCCGAGGAAGAACCTAACGCAAAGGGAAGTAAGTCGCCACGCGCAAACGGGAGGACTCAAAGGCACATACCTGATGGCGAAGATGGACTCGACGTTCTTGACGCGAATCTGGGCCACTGCAGAATGCAAGGAGAGCGAGCGTCAGCAAATCGTTTGCGGCGAGTACAAGAGAAAGACGCACTGGTGATGACGCCCCAAACAAGCTCGACGCCAGGCAGGAGCCAGCGCACGATGCCCGGACGCGAGATGAGCAACAGCGTCGGGATCTGGAACGCCATGTACCCGATGTAATAGAAGAAGCTAAAAGGGGGTAGTTGAAAATCATCAGCGCGATTGGGTCTACAGCGAAGCTCGGCCAAGCAGACGACTGACTTGAACCAGGCATACTCGTCTGAACGGGCAAGCAGCAGCCGTCAGCTCAAACCAAGGAATACCGGACGAAGCCAAGACGCACTCTTTTGGATGTTGAGCTCCTCCTTGAGACCGGAGACGTAGGCCTGTAGGAGCGAGTGGTTGTGTCAGCTGAGCACCGGCATGGCAGGCAGGCGTGGCAGGCATAAGGGGGCCGGAGCGCACGTTGTTGATGTTGCTGGAGTCAAGGTACTTGAGGAAGAAGGCTGCGGAAAAACGATAATTGTAATCAGCGAGAGCAGACGTCCTGCTGCGTGAGATCGACGCACCGACGGCGCCGAAGACAACGATGGTCGCGTCTAGCTTGCTATTGGGCGCAGGAGTTGGCAAAACAGTATGAGCAGCCGGTCATAAAAAAAGCATGACAGGAAGGAAAAGAGGAAGGGCGGACCGCAGTAGTCGGTTTTCCTCTTTGGAGTTGGTCGACGGGTACCAACCTGAGTTCGTCGCGCAAAATGTCAGTGAGACCGTCACATTGGAGAACAACCGGAGTGTGCGCACGGAAGATGTATTTGAACACAGCCAGCGGAGTTCTTGAAACGCGGAAGGGGAGTGATGGTCAAACATAGAGATGAATTGTGGTCGGGGAGGAGTGAGAGGGGAGGACATGTGCGCGCGAAGAAAGCTGGATCAGCACAAGGCGAAGTGGGCACCTGAGCGATCGCACGCACCTCGGCTGATCAGTGTTGTCCTGTTGCACGCGTTGCGTGAGCGGTTGCGGATGTCAGCAAGGCAGTGCGGCAGAAGAGGACGAATGATGATGGCGAGGAAGGGGAGGCAAAAGAACGCACGATGCCGACGACGACCTTCTTGGGCGCGGCCTGAGCCGTCTCGAGTTGCCCAGCGTCGCGCTTCTCGTTCTCGAGCTCGAGCGAGCTGGATCGCGTAGCCGTCCTGTCCATCGTGGAGGCGGCGGTGGCGGCGGTGGAGGTGGTGGTCGTGAGGAGAGGGAAACGGAGGGAAAGGGGGGAAGGGTCGACCTGCAAGGGGAGGAGTACAAGCCGTGCCACCTTATAATCGGGAAGAAAGCTTGGCCGGTGTTCGACTCGTGACCTCGCGTTGCGTTTCGCTGCAACGGACTTCTGCAACCCCGAGGCGGTCAGAGCTCCCTGCCGGCCCGCCGACGGGCTGCCCGGCTTGCTCGACGACCACTTTCCCCCGCTTCGCAGCATCAGCGAGGAAATACACGGCGATGACAGATCAGTGATCTGCGCATCGTCGGGACGAGCAGAAAAGTAAGCTGGTCAGCCAGCGCGATGAAAGAGAAGGGCGAGGACCGGCCGGCTCCCGTGAGGGCGTGGAGTCTTCCACGCGGGCGATCGAGGGTACGCACGAGGGATGCACACACAAATGCACTAGCGAGTTCCTGACGGAGTCCTGCGACTTGAACGGATCGATCGAGGGTGAGCGCGCATCCATGTGAGCCGAAGTGCGCTTCGGCTTCGACGAGACTCGGCGCGGCTGGAAAGAGCAAGACGCACCTCGTCGTCATGTACGACCGCTCGACGACGCGGAGGGCTCGGGGGATGGAAGGGCAATGATATACAATCCCAAGATTGGGCGTGCATTCAACAAAGTACAAGCAAGAAGAGCGCGGCGCAAGGAGATCCGAGGAGCATGGCGAGAGACGGAGAAGGGAAGCAGCAAGCGGTAATGGAGGTCTCAGACGCCCACACGGTGCACAACCTTCTTCTGCAAGAGAGTGCAGACCCCATCGAGGGACAGCAGTCAGCGAATGCGAGGCGACGAGTCGAGCGTAGAGCAACGGGACGAACCTGCCCCGAGAAACGGATGACCTCGCGCTTCTCCATGATAAACAGCGTCCTCTCGAGTGCATGCTGCGTGTAGCCCTGGCTCGTAACGAACTCCTTGACGAGCGAGGCATAGCTCGTGCTCCAGCCGATGGGCAGGCGCCGTCGGACCTCGCGCTCGATGCGCTCAACCTCCTCGTTCAGTTCGCCGCGCGTGAGGCCCTCAACCGAGCCCGCGGACACGGCATCCATCGTCGAGAACTTGAAGAGGCGGATCGCCTCGTCGACGTGGTGCGGCTGGACGACAGGCGTGAGCGTGATCTTTGCTATCGACTCGGAGATGCGAATGATGGCCTCCAGTTGACTGCAGGAGTGAGGGTGCAATGGTCAGCGACGAAAGTCTGTGTTGCGGTAGGCGAAGGCGGGACAGACCGGACGGTGATGGGAATCGAGCTGCGCTCGTCGTTGTCGCGCTCAACCTGCTGAACCTGCTTGCGCAGTGCGACGAAGTGCGACGACAGCATCTCGGACGCCTCGGGCGACAAGCGCGGTGCGCATCGGCTGCGGGCATGCCAGAAGAAAGTCAGCCATCAGTCCCTGCGCAGCAACAGGGGCGGCCTCACGTCTTGCAGAACGCGACGTAGCGCTTCATCTTGTCGACGTCGATTTCGCCAACAGCCTCGCTCCCGGTCGGCCGATTCATGTGGATGTTCATGACGTGCTTGGCAATCGTCCGGTCACGGTTCTCGTTGTGGTCGTCCTTGACGATAAAGATCATGTCGAAACGCGAAAGAATCGTTGTCTGGAAGTCAATGTTCTGCAGCGAGGAGAGTCGGCCGCGATCAGTAAAGCTGCGGGCTAGATTGAGTGAGGGAGGCGTGCGCACCTCTCCAGGGCTCTTCATGTCGTCGTACCGACCCCAAACCGGATTAGCCGCAGCGAGAACACTCGTACGCGAGTTGAGGATCGTCGTGATGCCTGCCTTGGCGATCGAAATGGTCTGCTGCTCCATCGCCTCGTGGATCGCAACGCGGTCTTCGTCGCGCATCTTGTCGAACTCGTCGATACAGACGACGCCCGAGTCGGCGAGAACCATCGCACCGCCCTCGAGGAAGAACTCGCGCTGGTAGGGTTATGCCGAGTGCGTAAGTGGAAGAACGAAAGCAAGGGAAGGATGTCAAGGGACGTACCGTCACCGGGTCACGCTGCACACTCGCCGTGAGACCAGCCGCACTCGACCCTTTGCCGGACGTGTAGACAGAAATGGGCGCGACCTGCAAATGAAGTCAGATGCGTTGTCAGCGAAGCGCGCTGTACGCAAAGGAGTGGCTGAGCACACCTTCTCGACGAACTTCAGCAGCTGCGACTTGGCCGTTCCGGGGTCACCGAGCAACAGCACGTTGATGTCGCCTCTCAGCCTCATCCCATCGGGGAGGATCTTCTTGCTGCCGCCGAAAAGCAAACAGCTGATGGCCTTCTTGATGTCGAGGTTGCCAAAAATGGACGGCGCGACGCTACGCGCGAAGCGCTCGTACAGGCCCTCGGAGCGCGACATCTCGCCAAACTCTTCCTCCTCTTCCGCGGTAAACGTCCGGCCCGATCCGGATGCAGAGAGCGACGTGTCGAGCTCAAGGCCGAGGATGCGCAGGTACGGCATGCGCAGGGCCGGTGCGGATGCCGTGCCGCGCGACTTGGACGGCTGGTAGGTCGAGTAGATGCCGGTGACGATGACGCGAGAGCCAGGAACGACCTTGCCCGTCAGGTACCTGTGCGCTCAGCGAAGCGATAATCAGCGACCGAGGCTAAACTAGCCGAGAGCCACAACGCACCTCTCCGCGCTCAGCTGCATGTGCCGCGGCAGTTCACCGACAGGGACCATGTCGGGCGCTTCTTGGAGCTTGATCATCTGTTGGTCGACAAATCTGCAGCGGTCGTGCATGATCTGGTACGGGTCGAGCGGGCAGTCTTTGACCGTGCCCGGAATCGCCTCGGCCTGGCACTTGCGCGGGAGTGAACGCGCGCCGGAGTCCATCCCGCCCTGGACGGGCATGATGAGCGTTGACCGGCAGCCCTTGCACTGCAAATGCAGCATCGTTGCTCGTGAGGACAGCGTTGAGGCCGAGATGACGATACCGGGCAAGCGGACGAGCTTGGTGAGGGTGTCGGCCTGCAGCAGAGTAAGGGTATCAGGGGATGAGCTCGGCACGCCGCCAGCAAGAGGAGCGGGCTGGACGCACGGTGAGCTCGCGGAACTGGATCATGTTCATGCCGCTGCGTAGGACGGCCTGCATCTCGGGCACCTCGCGCTCTGCCGGCGTTGCTTCCTCACCGCGCGCCTCCTGCTGCAGCGGGTGCAGCGCCTGTCTTGCGGCCTTCAGCAGCGCAGCCTCGAGCTGCAACATCCCAGGGCTTCAGCATGCGTCCAGACAACAAGCAAACAGGCGTCGCACCAACGGCACGAAGTCGCCTGGCTTCTCGTGGATGGACTGGGCGAGGTCCTCGTTGTAGACGATCAGGTCGCGCAGGTCGATCTCGACGACGTGCTGTCGCGCGAGCAGGCTCGAACGGATCCGGTCTCTGCGGTCCATCCAGCCAGCAAGCGCAAGATCAGCGCACAGCATCTAGAAGCTAAGACGAGGGAAGAGACGCACCGGTACTTGAACTCGCCGCCAACGCGGAACGACTGGAGGAACTCGAACAGGTGGGCCTGCGCCTTGGAGAGGTCACGCTCACGGTCGGCGCCCGGCAGGACCGAGACCGAGTACACGCGGTTGTTGTCAAAGCCGGACCTGCAGATATGGCCCGTAGTCAATCAACACCAGAGCTAGGGAGACGATAGGCAGGAGGGAGGAAGGGGCCGAGAGCTGAGCTGCGGCTCGTTGCGCGGGCGCTGGGACGAACATCGCAGACTCAAATTACACCGTTCAATGACTGGGAGCGAGCAGATGTGAGACGGATATCCGGAAAGCGACTGCTGACGATGATCTGGGGACGGCGGAAGATAGGGAGGTAGGGTGCCGAGGCGAGGCGGATGGTTGAAGGACGAGGACGCTGGCTCGACGCGTCTCCCGCAAATGAGCTCTGCTTAAGGGTTGCAATCAAATGTATCGCAATCAGCTATTCTAATCAACGACCATCGACTATGTACTCCCCAAAGTACACTGAAGGCAAGCTCATATAGCTCTTGGAACGCTGATCTCCGCCTGCCATGCGGCTCAAAGGACAAGCCCTCGTTTTGCGAGCCGGCACGGTCAGTACATGAACGGCGTCCTGCCCGAGGCTAAACGAAGCGCTGCGCAGACGCAACGGCTGCAGGGACCCTTCGCAGGCGAGATGCCGAAGTTCGCACGGATCGAGTCAGAGTGTTAAAGGGAGCGATATGCTGATACTCGGTGGACAAGCGAGCACTTGACCGCCTCTTGAATTGAAGGGACAGACGGTGGGGATGCAGGGCTAGCGCTGATGGCGAATCTGCGAAAGAGAGAGAAGCATGTCAGCCCTGACGTTCAACACCGCAGACCAGGATAGGAAGATGGACGCACCCAGCGGACTCAGACCTTCTTGGGGTACTTGAACTGACGTGCCTTGACGACCTTCTCGAGTCGAGTAAGGGAACGCTTGACGGGAACGGAGCAAAAGCCCATGTCGGTGCCGTCGAAGGTCGTCGCCCGCTGAGCGCACTGAAACGGGGGTGTGAGGCTTGACCCAGAGGAGGTGAAGGTCGAGCCGACGGGTCCGCCGCTTGCTGAGTTGAAGGAGCAGATGGCACTAAATAACGGCGCATTTAGCGATGAGCGTTTCACTTCCGCCTCGAGAGGAAAGCAAGAGGACTCACGTCCCCTCGGGCAAGGCGTATGAGCACTGCGTCTCACTACCGGAGTCCTCGCCATTCAGCGACAGCGGGCTGACTGGCTCAGGTATCTGGATCCCGCCTTGACCAGCGACGTAGCGGGTGACCGGAGGGCAAACGTAGATGCAGTTGACCGACGCCGACAGCACGCTGGGCTGGAAGCGCTTCGCGTACTCGATTCCAGTGGGTCCCTGTTGAAGTTCAGCCGCGGCGGGTGTAGTGAGGAGGCTGCTAACGAGCGCGGCGAGGGTGACGAGTGATGGGAGGGACGGGAACATAACGAGGGGCGCAGCAGGAGATGCTCGGAGAGGTTCGAGACTGGGTGCTGGGCTGAACGTGTAAGAAGGGAGGCAGAGGTCAGATGGAAAGGGACGGGCAAGCTGAGAGACAAGAAGGTCGTGCTGTTTTGTCTCCCCTTTGGCGACGTACGAGCGAGCGAGCGAGGACGCGATGTGCGCGGCCGAGTCCTTTGGCGGCGTTCAAGGAAGCCGGTGGCGTTCCCGCGCGCTCGGTAGGCAACGACATCATTTCAGCGAGCTTGACGTGAGGCAGAAGCCAGAAGTATAGCTGCCCGAAGGACGAGCTGCTGCATCAGCTCGAGGTTTAGCAGCGGTTCGAGGGGAAGGAGGTTGGGTGGCTGTTGGACGATCAAGCCAATCGCGCATCGCGTGGCGGCTGCAAGCTGCTTCAAGCGACATACCGAGGAGAGCACATCAATGGGCTGCTTGCCGCCATCGACGCGCTGTGCAAGGAATGCGCTCGCAGGTGCGGAAGATGGGCGTTTGCAGGGGCACTCGCAGTCTGACCCGCCTGCAACACTTTTCGCGCAACCTCCACCGCGCACGCAACTCGTCGCCTGCGTCGGCGTAAGCCGAGCACGAGTCTGACAAAAGCCCAACTGGACATGGAAAAGGCAGCGAAGACGAAGGGTATCGATAAAAGCTTGCGGGATTTGCAGGCGAGCGGTTGAGTGGAGGGTGCACAAATCTGTGCAGCGAAGCAGAAGGCAGCGTCAGTTCTGTCTTGCGCAGACAGGAAGCAGGAGAGGGCTCACCATCGTCCTCTAGGCTTTCTTTGGGTATTTGTACTGCCGAGCCTTGACGACGCGCTCGAGGCGGCTGAGGCGCCTCTTGGCCGGCGCAACCGAGACCTCGCACTCCGTCGCACCATCCGCGTCGTAGGTGTAGGCGAAAAGATGGCACTGCCCCTCTGGGTAACTCTGGTTCGCGCCGCCCTCGACAAAGTTGCCGTTGTCGTTGTAGACGCACTGCGCAGTCCCGGATCTGCGTCGAAGCAGGCGCGAAGCGTCAGCGACCACGAGGCGTGGACTCTAAGAATCGCAAGGCCAGAACGAGACGCACCGGCCCAACTGATCCTCGTACGCATACGCGCAAGCAGTGAGCCCTGTGCTGAATGGAGTACCGACAATGGTGGTGGGCGGGACGTCTTCGCCAGATGGCACATCCAAGTAAGGGCAGCCGTAGTAGCAGCTGACGGTCGGCGAGACGCCGCTAGGGGTGAACCGCTTGGCGTACTCGACCCCAGTAGGGCCCTGACGAAGCTCGGCCGCGGCGGGAGACGCGAGCAGACCACAGGCAAAAGCGGCGAGCGAAATGAGAGAGGTGAAAGGGGCGATCATGGCGAAGGACTTGGAAGGAGGGGCCTTGAGACGTCGAGGTCAAGGAAGCAACGCTGAGAGGCGGGGATGAGGAGGAGGGGCGCAGTCGGCAAGACAAGTCAGCAGGACAAGAACGGCCAGCAAGCTGCACAAGAGGTAAGACGCACGGTTCGCGACGGTGCCCACTGCAGGCGAGCGAGTAAGGCGTTCGGCGCGTCGTGCATGGGCCGAGCCCTCTCAGGCGTGTTGATGCATCGCTGCGTGTTCGGCCCGGGTGGCGCCCGAACGCCGCCTAGGCCATCGAGAGCGTCGCTCGTCTGAGCTGAAGGCCGGCGTCAGCTGCGCGGTGAGCAGAATGCTACCTTGTCAGCTGCGTCGCAGCGGCAGTAGAGATGGTAGGATGCGGTTGGGAGGAGGAGCGAGGTTGTCGCGCGCGGCGGCCCTTCCAAGTGGCGTGTCGACCGACGACTCATCCGCGTGAGGGCGCCGCATCTGTCGTCAAGGCACGATCACGAGAGGCAGCAGCGCTGGTGCAGGCCGAGGCGGGATAATCGGTAAACGAGAAAGAAGGGCAGGCGGTTGGAGGCGATGGCGGCGGTCAGAGCGGTGCCGGCAGAAGTTGGGCCAGCTGCGTGTCAGCCTGACAAGTGATCCCCTTCGCGCCGCACCTGCACTTCGACGTTCTTCAATGCACGCGGCAAGCTCGAAAGCTTCATTGACATGACAAGCCGAAGGACCTTTGCAGGCTCTCAGGCGCTGGGTGAGAGAGGTCGGTGAAGATCGCTCAAGAAGCGTGTGCGCTCCTTGCGTGCTCAACTTGCGCAGCACGGCCTCCCTCCCTCTTCGTCACAGAAGTGCAAAGATATCGATATCGTACATCGATGTAGCGAGATGAGAAGTGATACAAAGCAGCAAGCCAGCAGCAAGAAGGAGGAGCAGCGGGGCCGGTGGTGCGCAAAGGTGAAGGAGGATGCGCGAACCTCACGTCTATCGACGACCTCTTTGGCTCCTCTAGAGCGAGATGCGCAGAGGGTCCCTTTTAGTGGTGGACGACAGAAGAGCGATGGCGAGACGATTAGCCGAGAAGGTCGCTCATGCCCGCTGCGGAAATGGCGAGCAGCGTGTCTGTGCGAGAGAAAGATTGCGAAAACGTTAGCTTGAGACGCAGACGCAAACAGCGATGCTCATCGGTTCGGACGCACCCTCCTCCAGGTACTTGGAGACGCCAATCGAATCGCTGAGGCCCTTCCTGCGTCGCGACTTGAGAACGAGGTCCCGTGCGAGCGCTGCACAAGGCGAAGAACCGTTCGTCAGCTTCGAGAGCCTGGGCGAAGGTGCGCGAAGCAAGACGTACCCTGGCCGGAGGCGGGCTCGAGCGGGCGGAGGACGATGGACGTGTCGGTGGGGTCTCCTGGGACGATCGCCCAGTGGTCGAACGTTTGCGTGCAGAACGCCTGGCCCTGGGTCGCCGCTGCGGAAGGGGAACGAACGGTCGTCAGCAGGGGTGGGTCGCACCCCGCAAGGGAGGAGCAAACGCACTTCGCAGGTCCGTCTCGAAACCCGCCGAGTCAAGCACCGGAATGAGCGCCTTGACGGTGTACAGCGGCGAGCCGGCCTTCGGCACATCCTTCGTCACATGCCCTCGCCTCCTCGCGAGCACAGTGAACACGGCCGCGACGCAGTCGGCCGGCGCCTGGACCTCGACGGCGTACATCGGCTCCATCAGGCGCGGGGAAGCCATCAGGAATGACGAGTAGCACACCCGCCGCGCCGTCGGGATCACCTGGCCGCTACCGCGGAGGATCGCCTCCTGCGCGATGCTCGCGTCGAGGATGCGGAACTTGACGTTGCGCATCGCTGTGAGCCCCGAGCAGTGTAGTCAGCACAGGTAGAGAAGGAAAGGATGAAGAGGGGACTGACGCTCGTCGCATAACGGTCCCTCGCGCGCGCCCCACTGGAAGCCCTGCTTGATCGATTCCTTGACGCTAAGCATGAGCTTCTTGTCGACCTCGCTCGGCAGCGTGTCGTCCATGAGGATGTTGGGCCCGTTGTCGTCCGGCCCAAACGCCCAGATCGAGCGGGACGCGAGCAGGTCCCACTGGTACTTCTGCTCGAAGAACTTGCCGCGCTCCTTGGCCGTCATCTTCATCGTCACCTTGCCCGTCTCGATGTCGTCCGCGATGCCCGTCTCGAGTGGTTCGGCAATGACCGTCAGCTTGTTCCTGCACGTTGAGAGGGAAGAGGTCAGCACGGGAGCGAAGCCGAGTGAAGAGCGGAAGAGACGGACTTCTTGTTGGGCGTCTCGGCGTACACCTTGAGCGCTGACGTTTCGATGACGGTCTCACGGAACTGGACGACGGGGTCCGACACCTTGATCTCGATCTCGGCAAATAGCCGCCGGAGGTCGTGCATGACCGAGTCGAGGTAGAGCTCGCCGGTGCCGAGGATGATGTGCTCGCCCGACTCCTCGACCTTGGTCGCCGCGAGCGGGTAGCTCTTGTTGATCTTGCGCAGGCCGTCGAGCATCTTTGGCAGCTCGGACGGCGCGATCGGCTCGACGGCGATCTTGAGCACCGACTGCGTCATGTGCTTGAGCGGCGCAAAGATGTACGGCTCGTCGTCGATGCCCTGACGCGCGACGACCGTCGCCGTCTTGGTAATGTTCTTGTCGATGCCACCGACGAGGACGAGCGCGCCCGCCGGCGCCTCGTCGCACTCGACAAAGTAGCGCGACTCGTACACCCAAAGGGCCTCGACAACCGAGTCGACCGCGTCCTCCTCGTCTTCGGGCGAGTAGCCCTCGCCGAGCACGCGCACCGGCTGCCCGCGCTTCAGCGTGCCCGCCATCACGCGCCCGAACGCACGGAACTCCTGCGCGTCGGCCGTGTGGTACAGCTTTGAGACGTGGAACACGACGGGCGCTTCCCGATCGAGCGCGAGCATCGACTGCGCCAGGTCCGTGTTGAGCGGCCCGGTGTACGTGCGCTCGACCTTGCGCCGGGCACCGTCGACGGGCGACGGGACGTGATTGACGAGCATGTCGACGAGGCCGGTCGAGGGGCCGAAGAACTGGTCGAGCACGACCTTGAGCAGCGGCTTGACATCAATCTTGTACGTCGCCGGCTTGAGCTCGATCCCGAGCCCCTCGAGCGTCGCCCGCAGCGCGGCGGAGTCCTCCGACAGGACCTGCGTGTAGATCTTGTACAGCGGCTCAAGCACAAAGTAGACAAAGGAGCGCGGGTGGTCGATCCCCTTGGACCGCTTCGAGAACTTGCGCGTCTCATCGTCGTAGTAGATGTTACCCCACAGGCGGTCCGCGAACGCGTCGACGTCCATCGGACCGTACGTCTCTGCGTACAGATGGGCGAACGAGCTCGTCGTGAAGCACCAGCCCATCTGCGTGCTCGCGAACGCAACGTTGCCGAGCTCGGGGCTCAGCCGGCGCGCGGGGTCAGGGTCGACGGATGCGATGACCGTGTTGACCTCCTCGATCGTGTGCTTGATCTTGTAGTAGGCCTCGGCCGGCGGCAGGCGCAGCTCGAGGATCAGCCGGTCCATCTTGTTGACGACGAGCACAATCGCCAGGTCCTCTGCGATGGCGTAGCGGATGAGATCCTCGGTGTTGGCCATGACGCCCTCCACGACATCGACCACGAGCACCATGCCGTCCGCCAGTCGGCCCGCCGCCGCCACCTCGTCGACAAAGTTGACGTGGCCGGGCGTGTCGATCAGGTTGACAAGGTGCGACTTGCCGCGCGTGTTTTGCAGCACGAGCGACATCGGCGACGACTTGATCGAGATGCCGCGCGAGCGCGAGAGGATGTGCGTGTCGGTGTAGCGTTCCTGGAGCGGTGGTCAACGGCCGACAGCGCACACACGGGTCAGTGCAGAGACGAGGCAAGCTCAAGCAGAGGGAGGTAAGCGCACAGGCTGGTCGGCGTTCCAGGTCATCTGGTGCGTCTCGAACACGAGCATGTCGAGCAACGACGTCTTGCCGTGGTGCAGGTGGCCGGCGACGACGACGTTGCGCGTCATGTCGGGGTAGTTCATCATGTCGAGCATGAAGCTGCAGTGCGAGCAAAGGGCGAGGGAACATGCGTCAGTACGCAAGCGCAAGCGCCTAGCGAGCAGCTGGTGAGCGGGAGAGCGCACCCCTTGTCGTACCGCGTGACGGGCATGTCCTTCTCGACGACGTTGTACTTTCGGACCTTGATGGGTGCGACGATGGGCTCCGATAGGAGCTGCGTGTCCTCCTCGTGCACGAGCGCCTCAACGTCCTCGCCGTACGTGTCCTCGGCCGAGGCGTAGTAGCGCTTGTTCTCGTGCAGGACGATCTGGTTGCTCGGCCCGGCTGCGTGAAGAGGATGGCATCGCACAGCAAAAGCGGGGCGTGAAAGCAGCAAGCAGGAGCGAACGATGTCAGCGAGCGCATACGTGCTTCGGCGTCGGACGGCAAGGCAAGGAGAGACGCACCATCGTCAACGTCCATGTCCGCCACGCTCTCGCCGCCGCCCGCCGCCTCGCCGCCGGTCGGGATGTCATCGTACGTGTCGAGCGCTGCTGCGGCCGGCGGGCGGACGTCGTCCGGCACAGCCGAATCCTCGACGTCGCTCGCGTCCGAGTCTGAGCCCTGTGTGTGAGAGAGGTCGGCGAGAGCAGAGGAGGAAGACGGGCACGGTCAGGGGGGACGCGCGAACGGGGTGAGGCTGAGGGGCAAGGGGAACGGACGATGTAGTTTCCGAACTGGCGGATAAACACGGGCGCAAAGACATCAGCCGGGTGCGCGACGAGCAGGACGTTGCAGCAGTCGGACAGACCTCGTCGTACTGGTCCATCGCGGGGGAGCAGGGGCTGGAGGGTGGTGATCGGCAGCAGCAGCGGCTTGCTCCTCTGCCCGCGCCCAAGTCGGATTTCAGACTCCGCTCCCCCCCCACCCCCCCCCGAGGGATCGCCGCCGAGAGGCAGCGAGGTCGCATCGTCCAGCGCCCGTCTTCGACCCGACCTCGCGCCCGACGATGGCCTCCCTCAACGACGAGACCCTCCACAGGGTGAGCTCCCGCGTCTCCCGCTTCCAGCCGTACCCCGACTGCCGCTGACATGCCCTCCCCTCCCCGCCACCACCAGGTCCTGCAGCAGATCCAGCTGCAGCTCGTGCGCTCGCGCAAGGAGCTCTCGCTTGTGACGGCTCAGCTGCAGGCCAAGGAGAAAGAGCGCCGCATTCTCCAGCTCACCAAGCGCGAGCTCGCGGCCGTGCCCGACAAGGAGCAGACGACGGGCGAGGAGGTCAGGATGTACAAGGGCGTCGGCAAGATGTGCGTCCTTCCTGCTCTCGACTCCGCGGCAGCTCAGGCTGAGTGTTGACTGTCCTTGCATCGGCATCAGGTTCATGCTCCAGCCCCGCGAAGAGGTCAGCAAGGAGCAGACGGCGCTCGAGGCGGCCTTGAACGACGAGCTCGCCAACCTGGCCAAGAAGGTGCGCGCACGGCCCTTCTCCTTTCCACTCACGCGCAGCTCACTGATGGATGTCTGGCGCGTCGCCCTGCAGGCCAAGTACCTCCAGAAGCAGTTTGACGACGCGGATGGCCAGATGAAGGACATCGTGCGTGGTCCCTTTCCTCCTTCTTGGCGTTTATGCGACCGTCGGCCCTGACGCCTTGCGTTGAACTGCTACGCGTCCCGCCAGTTTCATGCTCAGACGCGCCGGCAGCAGGAGTAGACCCCTCGGCGTATCAGCTGCCCGTCGAGCGCCGACGTGCTTCCGGCGGAGGGCCTGCCAGGCGCGAGAGAGGGTGTCGAGCGGCAGGATGCGCAGCAGCAATACGTGCTGAGCCGGGCGAGAACCTGGCGGAGCAAAGGACGGACGGAGTGCATCCACCGTTGAAGCCTACGGGCTTGCCCATGGCGGATGGCCGTGCGGCGCATACATTTAGGGGTTGTCTACGGAGGAAGGAGGGAGATTTTGCTGCATACATGGCCCCCCTCACCCTCCGCACGGGCCTACACCCGCTTGCTGATCAGTGCCTCGGCTGACACTTGCTCGCACTCACGAATTCTCGCTTGCGGACCGGACGGCGTCGAAGGAGGGGGCGCATGTTCAGGTGGGAGCGTGTGTTTCAGGTGGGACGGAACATGGCCAAGCGGTGAGGATGTGGGCGGGGAAAGAGGCGGACGAGAGGTGGGATGAACTACAACGGTGATCTAGGGAAGTGGGAGGGCAGCCAGCTGGTCCGCTCACGCCTGCCTGAACCAAGCGCTGAACGAGTCGACCGACCCCGGGCGCCCGTGCTGTGCGCCGGCCGCGGGCGACGGCGGGCCGGAAGAGTAGAACGACGACGAGGGCGACGACGCGCGCGAGGACGGCGCGTCTGGGTGGGCTGATCGGGGCTTGGGCGCGCGGGTGCGCGGGGGAGGGCGGACGTCGAGCACGAGATGGGCGAGCGCGTGGTTGGAGGCCGTGTCGATCTGCGACGCCGGCGGTCAAGGCCGGTCAGCCCCGCGCGCAAAGCAGGAGAAGCAGAAAGAGGAGCAGGACAGGGACTGACAAGCACGACCTCCCACTCTCCAATATCTTCCTCCCCCGCGCACCCGCTCACCTCCCCCGACCCAGGATCCAACCATACCCACTCGGGCAGCGCCACCATCCCTTTCTCGGTCAAGACCTTCGCGTCGATGCTCATCCCAAGCTGCGTGCCGGCGGTCGGTGGGAACGAAGGTGAGAGGTTGAACGGCAAGCTGATGGCGAACGGGGCGCCGGGGGTGCAATGGTAGATGCTGGAGGACGAGGGCGTAGGGGAGAGCGCGTCTGCGAAGGCTGATGCTTGAGAGGAGGTGGAGGTAAAGGACCGGCGAACGAGGGAGGACGGCGGCGGGGAAGGCGAGCACGGCGGCGAGCTCGGGTACACAGCCGCAGGCCGCCAGCGCCTCGCGCTCGCGCCCCCCGCCGCGGTAGGCAGTGGCGACGCGAGGCTAAACGAGAACGACGACAACGACACGCCGTCGGGCGTATCGCACGAAAACGACGAGCTCGAGAAGCGCGGACTGTGAGCGCCGAGCGGAGCGCGCGCGAGCTCGATGGAGGACGGCTCGCTCGCGCAGGCGAGGTACGTCGTGCTCGTTCCGTCGCTGCTTGCCCCGGTGCCGAACGGCAGTGTCGTCGTTCGTCGGCCGACGCTTACCGCCGCGCGGATAGGGAGGACAGGCGAAGGGCTACGCGACGGCCGGATGTGCGCGAACGTCGCGGCCGACAAGCGCGAGACCTGCGCCTGAGAGATGATCGCCTCCGCGATGTGCCCGCCGTCGCTCGAGAGGAGGGCGCTCGCTTCCGTCTGCGTGCGACTGCGGTCGCGCGTAGTCTGTGCGTGCGCGCTGGGCTGGACGACGTCTTCGCCGACCGTACGGGTGTACGCAGGCGCGGGAGACAGGACGGCAAGCGTGATGGTAGGGAGTACGTGCGGCGATTGGGTATAAGGCGCAGCACGGGGGACGACCTCGGCAAGGTAGGACGTGATGTTCTCCTCGCTGATGTCCCACGCGCCCTCCTCGGCCGGCAGCGGCTTCGATATCATCTCCTTACTAAAGGGCATCCGCGCTGGCGAGCGGCGGGGAATGTGCTGCGCGAGCCTGCGTGCAAGCGCGCGCGGAACGGCGAACGACCGCCGGCGCCGCCCGCCTAAAGAGGGCGGGAGGGTCATGTCGAACGAGATGCCCGAGTCAGGCGACGCTGACCGGCGCTCGTGCTTTTCCTCGGCGTCTCCGACAGCTGTGGCGGATGAGGAGGGCGATATCGGGCGGGCAGAAGGCGTCTTGCTAGCGCGGCGCCGGCGATAGCGACGACAGGAGAGGAAGACGAGGATCGCGAACAGGGCAACGCCGGCGAGGACACCAAGGATGACCCAGACGGCCTTCTTTCCAGTCGAGGTGGGCGCTCCGTTGACAGTGGACGACGCCAAGGGTGTAGGGACGAGTGACGACGTGCTCAAGGTCGATGAAGCTGCCGAGGAGACCGATGGCGTAAAGGCAGACAGCGGCGGGATGGCGCGGGACGAGGAGGCCGACGACGCGGGTGCCGAAACGGCCGACGATGCGCTCGAGATAACTCCAGTTGGCGACGTAATGCTGGCGCCCTGCCCTGCGCGCACCTCCCCAACCATCGGCCGCCCATCCACAACGAGCGCAAACGCCTCGCAGTAGGCCTCCGGCCTATCTTGGCCACCGCCCATCGCTCCGCACAAGCGCACTTGCAACGTCTCGTCCTGGCTCGGGGCGACGTCCGAGAGAACGAGGGTGGTCGGGTCGAACGTGAGCCAGGTGGGGAGAGTGCCGTCGGCGAGCGAGGTGGAGTAGAAGACGGGCGCGGTCGGGGTGGACGGCGGAGGGAGGAAGGTCGTTGGAGAGAAGCCGAGGGAGAAAGACCACTGCTCGCCTTGAGCGTCAGTAGGGTGCCCGTGGCAGGAAGGAGGCGGTTGACACCCACGTAAGGCGGCACCCGGACTTGCACGAGACGACCAGCGTCCGAGGAAGGGACGATAAACACGGAGCTGAGGGCAGTGTTGCTCGGCACGAGCTGGGCGGCGACGCCCTCTCCGCTCACGACGCTCCCGAAGGCCTGTGAACGGCGCAAGTGAGGATGCAAGCGTCGGGGTCCGTGCTGGACTCGGGCAGTCGCGGGAAGCAGAGAGAGGAAGAGCAGGAGAAGGGTGACGGGGAGGGCGGAAAGGTTGCGCATGGTGGTGGGTCAAGACGGTCGAGGAAGGAACAGGTGAAGAGCTCGATGCAGCGCTGAACCGAACTGTGTGGACGAGGGCGGTAGCACGCGTGCGGAGGGGTGCGGACAAGAACGCAGGGATCGAGATGGGGAGGTCGCACAGACGGGGAAGGAGAATGGTGATGGTAGCAGCTCCGGAGTTGCGCTGCTCTGTTTTGAGCAGCTGCTGCAAAGGAAGAGCCAGGCGCGTCCCGGCGAGGGGGATCCGACGCGACGCGAAAGGAGGCACCGTCTGGACCGTGATTCATTGGTTGACCGATCCGAGCGACAGGCCTCTGGCTGAGGACCTCACGCGTCCGCCTCGTTCTCTTGTTCGCGCGCAGGTCAGTCATTGTCAGTGGGGAAGTCAGTCGAGGAGCAAGGTCAGCCTGCTGGACGGAGGGTCGACGATGGACGTCGGTCAACAGGCACCGTGGGCAAGGCGCAGCCCAGACGTTCGCAGCGCGCAGCATGCACATCGTCCGAGTACGATCGCTGTACCGATCACCCGTACGAAGAGTGCTGCGCCCTCAAGGCTGCACGGCGACGTATGCTGGCCTAATCTGAGTGGTCTGCTCAGGACGAGAAAACCAGGTCACGAACTATGCACACTCCCTTTCTCGCCCCTTTCTACCACACCTCCCTCCGCGCGCACCTCCCACCCTGTACGCCTTACTTCGTCCTCAGCAGCCGCAAATCCCCAGGGAAGTGCACAGAATTCTCAGCATACGCCTGAAGTTTGAACAGCTGGACGTTGGGCGTCTAGACCGTGTGGTCCCGGCGTTGGAGTGCAGAAGGCGATGGCGGCGGCAGAGGTGGCGAGCTTGGGGCAGAGCGCTTGCTAGGTAGTCAGCTCTGCCCAAGGATAGTGAGCAATTGACAGCCTTGTAGATCGATGGGGTGCAACAGCGCAGCGAGAGCAAGTGGCGAAGGACGCACGACGACGCCCAGTCCGTAAGCGGGTTGATCCACCCGCCGCCCTCAAGCACGTCAAAGTCAAGCCACCAGTATTTCAACCCGCTTTGCCGGACTGCATGGTCGTCTGCGTCGGGCGGTAGAATCAGATTCAGATGAGGCGGTGGGTCAGGGCGGCGAGTGCGCCGGAGACGATGCCGCTACGCAGCGCGAGATCGTCAAGTGGGACTAAGGCGAGGTTGCACGTCAACGACAGGCGAGCAATGACATTAGCCGCGAAGCAAACATCAGTCGAGCGAGACGAGAGAAGATCGCAAGATCAGCCTGGCGAATGAAGTTCAGCGCGAAGCACGCCGAAGGAAGGCTGGAGTCGCAACGCACGACTGAGTGAGCTCAGTCGAGTCGAGACTGGTGCTGACGATGCCTTTTATGCATAACACTACAGCACAGAGACCAGAGGTGATCAGTGAAGACACTTGAGCTGCTACCATACGGCGGTGTCGAAGCCGGCTGTCGGAGCAGCATAACGAACCAAAGGGAGGGACGCACGCATCTCGCCGGCGTGCTCAGCGACTTCGCGAGCGGCAGCGATAGACGAGACGTCGGCTGCGATGGACGAACTGGACGACAGGGGCATGAGGGAGCGGAGCAGGTTCTTGGGAAGCTGTCAGGGAATGGAGTGATGCAGGTCGCAAGGACGGTCGCAGGAGGCAGGGAAGTCGGCGCGCAGTCGAGGTTACAATGGGAACTCAGATCGATTTACAAGTGGCTTGTAATCGATTCACGAACCGATTGCACAAGAGCCCAAGTCGGCTTCCTCCTGCGCTTTGGATTCCAGCCGTCCGTCTGCCGCCTGTACCTTATCCCAGCGCTCCTGCAAGCGACTACGACCTGGCACGATGGCAGCCGCTTCGCAGCCCGCACGCATCACCGTTCTCATCTCGGGCTCAGGTGCGTCCAGGAACGGCTCGAAGTACCGCTTAAGGCAGCGCTTGAGGCACACTGGCTGACCGCCGGTCTGGCGTCTCCGTTCGCTGCCGTTCGACCTCCTCGGACATGATCAGGCTCGAACTTGCAAGCCCTTATGGACGCGACGACCCCTTCGTCGTCCTCGTCTGAGCGCATCCCAAACGCGCGCATCACGCACGTCATCTCGAACCGGTCGGCAGCGTACGGCCTGCAGCGCGCTGCGAGCGCAACGCCGCCCATTAAGACGGACGTCCTCGCGCTCAAGACGTACACGAACCGCCACCCTGGCAGCACGCGTGACGACTACGACGTCGCGCTCGCTTCGCTGGTGACGAGCGAGCAGCCAGACCTCGTCGTCCTCGCCGGGTTCATGCACATCCTCTCCCCGGCGTTCCTGAACGCGCTGCCGGCCGACCTGCCGATCATCAACCTGCACCCGGCGCTGCCGGGCGCATTCGACGGTGCGGCGGCGATTCCGCGGGCGCTCGAGGCGTTCGAGAAGGGCGAGGTCGACAAGACGGGTGTGATGGTGCACCGTGTTGTGGCCGAGGTGGACCGTGGGGAGCCGGTCTGCGTGCAGGAGGTCGAGATCAAGCAGGGCGATAAGCTCGAGGATCTCGAGGGGCGCATCCACGAGGTCGAGCATGTTCTGATCGTCAAGGGAGCGCGGACGGTTCTAGAGGAGCTGGCGGGGCGGAAGAAGGAGCAGAATGGAGGGGCTGCTGCGCTAGAGAAGAGCCTCTCAGGCCTATCGCTCGGAAGGGAGGTAACTGTGCCAGAAACCTCGGCTGTGGCAAAGTCCTCAGCCTCGGCGCGTAAGGAGGCACGAGTGACGGTGCTCATTTCGGGTTCGGGTGCGTCCAGACACCTCTCCGGACTGATGGCACGAAGAGCTGACCAGTCGACGTTTGATTCCCGCAGGCTCAAACCTCCAAGCCCTTATGGACGCGACAACCCCTTCGTCGTCCTCGCCTGAGCGCATCCCAAACGCGCGCATCACGCACGTCATCTCGAACCGGTCGGCAGCGTACGGCCTGCAGCGCGCTGCGAGCGCAACGCCGCCCATCAAGACGGACGTCCTCGCGCTCAAGACGTACACGAACCGCCACCCTGGCAGCACGCGTGACGACTACGACGTCGCGCTCGCTTCGCTGGTGACGAGCGAGCAGCCAGACCTCGTCGTCCTCGCCGGGTTCATGCACATCCTCTCCCCGGCGTTCCTGAACGCGCTGCCGGCCGACCTGCCGATCATCAACCTGCACCCGGCGCTGCCGGGCGCATTCGACGGTGCGGCGGCGATTCCGCGGGCGCTCGAGGCGTTCGAGAAGGGCGAGGTCGACAAGACGGGTGTGATGGTGCACCGTGTTGTGGCCGAGGTGGACCGTGGGGAGCCGGTCTGCGTGCAGGAGGTCGCGATCAAGAAGGGCGATAAGCTCGAGGATCTCGAGGGGCGCATCCACGAGGTCGAGCATGTGCTGATCGTCAAGGGAGCGCGGACGGTTCTCGAGGAGAAGGGGCTGATATAATGCGCCTCAGTTGACGTCCGGCCTGCTGTGCGAGCTGCCTCATAAACCAATACAGAACGCCGTTTTATGAGTCTAGAGCAGTTCTACTCGCTGTCGCTCCCGCTCTCAGAGCCGGACGCAGACGCGCTCTCCATCTCTTCGTCGCTCTCACTCGCACCCTCCCCACTTCCACTCTCGCTCCCGCTCTCCATCTCGCTGTCCTCTTCCGCCCCAGGCACGCCCAGCGTGCGCTCCTCGACGGCCCATCCGGCACCTGCAAAGCCCGCGGTGATCTCGGCGTGCTTGCCCGGCGCGCAGGCGAGCGCGACGATCGAGGTTGACGGGTGGAAGAGGGGCGCGAAGTAGGTCGAGAGAATGCGCAGGATGTCGGGCTTTGTCACGTCCTTCTCAGCGCCGGGGGAGAAGCAACCAGGTGTCAGCACACGTTCAAAGCCGCCACAGCAAGGAGCAAGACGCACCTGAACGTGGCCGAGGAACTCGCGTCCGAACTGCAGAGGCACGCCCTTGAGCACCTCGTTGACGAACGCCGTGCCGGCCGCGGCGCCCATCGTCTTCTCCTTGCGCGCGTAGGCAAAGACCAGCGACGACTTGGCGGCCGTGATGATCGAGTCGTCCATCTCGATCTGCGCACGTCCAAGGGCAAGAGGGAGGTCAGCAAAAGTCGAGCAGAGTTCAGAAGGGTGACGACGCACCGCGCCGGATGCGAGACCGTCAATGACGCGCGCAGCCTCCTTGAAAGCTGTATAAGCATTGGGTGACTGTGGAGAGGAGTCGTCAGCAATATCAAGGAAGGCAAGAGCAAAAAGGCAGAACGCACACGGTAGACATAGAAGCCAACCGTGCCGGCCTCAACGCTTGCCGTCACGCCCGCGCCGTACGCGAGTCCACTGCCGCGGATGTACTTCCACAGGTAGCTTTCAAGCGCGTTCATGAGGGCCTTGGTAACCTCGAGGGCGGCGAAGTCCGGGTGGTCCCAGCCTGCAAGACCGCGCGCGGTCGCCTGCGCGTACGAGCCCTCGATGGAGGAAAGGGACGCAACGGCGCAGATCTTGGAAGGCGTGACGCCAAGAGACGAGAGGGAGAGGCGGGAGAAGGGCACGCGCGACAACGGCGTAGGTGGAAGTGCGGGAAAGTGCGTTGCCCAGGGCGAAAGGGGCTTGGGCAGCGAAAGAATCGAGCCCGACACCGCGATACGGATGTTTTCAGGCTTGGTAACTGAGGAGCGAGTGCAGATACTGGGAGTCAATATGACGCAAAACTTGAGGCTTGCAGGAGAAGGACTGACTCTCTGCTCGGAAAGCTTCGAGGTCCTTGACAACCGCCTCGGGCTCGTCCTTGATCCTACGAGCGAGCTCTGGCAGGAACTCGATCTGCCTGAGCAGGCCATTGCTGACAGCAGTACTCTTCTCCTCGTCGAAAACGAGCGCGCGCGAGATGGCCTGCGAAACCGCGTCGCCGTCGCGCTTGCGCTGCGGCAGCTCCTGCCGGAGCTTGGCGACGGAGACCTCGAGCCGGTCGATCTCGAAATGGCTGCCCCAGATGAGATCCCGGAGCCAGGCGATGGTCGAGGCGTACTGCTCGCGCTCGACCTTGATCTGAATGCGCTGCAAGTCCTCGCAGATGCCACCTGCGCCATCGTCGGTGAAGTACTCGACGGTCTGGCTGTAAGGCGAGAAGGTCAACGCGGGCTCACTGATGTAGTAGGAAGAACGCACTCGTTCAACTGAGCGATGACCTGCTCGTGCGACAGCTGCGAACCATCTGCGCGCTTGATGGGCAGCGAGAAGAAAGAGTCTTGCCATAGAGCGGCGTACCTGTTGCACCGTCTAGTTTGAGCATTCACTCCCGCAGGTTCAAGCAGTAGTCCACTCACGGTCGAAGACGAGTGGGGATGTCTGCCGAGGACAGGTAGACGTCAAGCGTGTAGAAGTTCGACTGCAGGCAACGATCAGGTAGTGTCAGCCGACACTCGCAGGTCCCCGCTTCACGCCGAGACGCACCTTGGTATTGGCGAAGTGCGTGAGGAACGGTGTCGGAGGCCCGTCGGCGTTGATGTGCTTCTGGACAGGGCCAGTTGAGGTACTAGGCTTGAGCGGGTCGTTGATAGCGGTCTGCACGTCGATCCAGGTGACGCTCGAGACCTGTTTGGAAAGCTCGAGGTCAGACTGCGTAGAAAGAGCACGGGGTGCAAGGGCAAGCGTACATCGGGCGTGCCAAACTCGTCGAGCACCTCCTTGGGGATGTCACGATCGTTGAACTCCTTGGCCAATCGCAGCTCCTCCTCCTTCGCCTTGAGACCGGCCTCGCCGAGCGCCCGCTTTTGCGCCTTGATGCGCGCCTTCTCGGCTTTCTCGATCTTTTTGGCGAGCGCGGCAGAGGGCTTGCCGATGATGGTGATGGTCGGCGCATCGACCAGGTATCTGCGAAAAACGCAACAACGTCAGACAGGGCTACGGGTGTGAGATAGACGCATGACGCACCGACGCAGGAAGGCAGTCCAGTTCTCGGCAGTCCAGCTGGCGAGGGTGTCGTACTGGTGGGGGATCTGCCACGTCTCCTCGAGCTGCTTGCCTTCCTCGTCACCGTACAGCAGATCTGTGCGCGCGGACGAGTCGATCAGATCCGCCCAGGCGACGACAGACAAGGTCAACCCAAACGCACCTCCGATAGCGCTCTGCTCGACCATGCTCTCCGGCCGGCCCTCGAGCGAGTGCATCGTCTGCCTTCTCTCCCTCCTCAGCACCATCTCCAGCCGCTCCATGTCGACCCCCTCGTCGGCGATGCGCCTAAGCTCGCCCCTGACGAGCCCCGAGATCTCGTCGAGGTGCTCGACGGGCACGTCCGAGATGTAGAGCGTCATCTCGTTGACCGGGTGGCGCGTGGCCGTATACAAGTCGATCGACGTGCAGTACGGCGTCGCGATCTCGACGAAGGCCTTGTTAAGAGGCGCGATGGGCGAGTCGGTAAGGTACGTCGTGAGGACTGTGGCGAGAAAGATTCAGCGGCTGTTCAATGGGATGCAATGAAAACCACTCACCATCGATGGCGAGGCAGTCAACCCAGTTGGTGCGCGCAACACCGTCGCCAAACGCGATCTGCACCTCGCCGACCGTCTCGTCGCTCTCCATGAACTCCACGACCTCCACGCGGTCGCCCTTGGTCCACTTGACGCCATTGCCAGTCTCCGTCTCAAGGAATGGCCGCTTCCAATCCTCTGTGCGGGCGGGCGGGCGCGAGAGGATCGACGGCTCGACAACAGTGTTGAGCGTGTGGAGAAGGGCGTTGAGCGGGCACGAGTCGCCCACGACGAGCAGAGTCAGGTTGTGTGGCACGTAGAGGCTCGCGTGGTACTCGCGGACTGAGGTGTGACACGGCAAGTCAGCGTCAGGCGCTTCAAAGTGAGTGGAAGGACGCACTCTGCTCGACGGTAAGGTCACGAAGGGCCGACATGACGCCGCCAGTCTCGCTGCGGTAAGCGTTTGACTCCGGGTAAATCATGCGCTGCATCCTGCAGCACGGGGAGGGACATCAGCAGCCTACTTCAGCACGACTCGCAAGCACAGAACGCACTTGAGCGCCATGAGGTCGCTGCTGCCGTTTTCGCGCGCCTGCATTTCGGCGTAGACGACACCCGCGTTTTCGCCCTGGCCATCGATGTGGTGGACCTCGGTCGTGAAGCCCTCCTTGGTCAGGGTCGGGTACTGCGCGCGGGACACGGACTTGTCAGCAGCGAGCGCCAAATGAGGAAGCAGGCTCAGCGCGCACGAGAATGTGGTCGACGTAGACAGGCAGGATCTTGAGAAAACCCTCGCCGCCAGCGCAGCCGATGGTATAGGCTGCACATTTGGACGTCACCTCACGTCAGTCAAGACCACATGACGTTGAGGCGGAGGAGGACGCACCGGTGTGGTCCGTGTCGGTCCAGGCGTTGGTGCCGTCGGCAAAGCTCTTGTTGGCGAGGTTGTCGAGGATGCCCTTGTACGGGTATTGCTGCGAGCCGAGGAAAACGAGGTGCTCGAGCGTATGCGGACGGCCTGAAAGAAGACAGAGCAAGGGTCAGCGCAGGCTGAGAGGACAGGAAGCAGGCGCGAGGGCTGACCGGTGTCGTCGAAGATCTCGGTGCCGAGAACGAACGAGCCGTTGACGATCGGCCCCTCAATGCCGGCCCAGACTACGGACAGGCCCGTCTTGGTCGACCGCCACTTCTGGATCGGCGTCGACGACATGGGCGGCGTGAACGAGGTCACTGCAGAGCGCGCGCGCTGGAGGTTCAGCCCACAAGCTTGCAGACGGCGAAGGCAACATTAGAACGCACCGCGTACGAAGTTGCCGTATTCGGTCTGGCCCGCCTCAAGTGGGGGAGCCTGAGTGAAGGGAGAGGAGGTCATGGTCCTATGCTGGATCGAGGTACAGAAAGTCGGAGTCCGTCTGAGGGAGAAGGTCGAGCAGGGCTGCAGCAGCAAGGGCGCGGAGCGGCGAGGAGCTCTATGCGCAGGGAAGGAAGACCGCTGGAGCGACTGGACAAGTCGAGCGGGGCAAGGGAGCATGCAGGAGGCCTCGATAGGCCTGTGTGAGGTGTCCGGTGGGAGGAGCTACGGTCAAGGTCGGAAGCGCAGGGCGCGCAGGCGGCGGGACTCGTCCAGGTTGACCCGCAGCTGGCCCAACTTCTGCCGGCACCGCTCTGACCGCCGCCATCGCCTCCAACCGCCTGCCCTTCTTTCTCGTTTACCGATTATCTCGCCTCGGCCTGCACCAGCGCTGCTGCCTCTCGTGATCGTGCCTTGACGACAGTTGCGGCGCCCTCACGCGGATGAGTCGTCGGTCGGCACGCCACTTGGAAGGGCCGCCGCGCGCGACGACCTCGCACCTCCTCCCAACCGCATACTTCCACCTCTACTGACGCTGCGACACAGCTGACAAGGTTGCATTCTGCTCACCACGCAGCTGACGCCGGCCGTCAGCTCGAACTATTAAAGCTCTCGATGGCCTAGGCGGCGTTCTGGCGGCGCCACCTCGGGCCGAACACGCAGCGATGCATCAACACGCCTGAGAGGGCTCGGCCCATGCACGTCGCTCCGACCGCCGTACTCGCTCACCTGCATTGGGCGCCGCGGCGAACCGTGCGTCTTTCCTCTTGTGCAGCTTGCTGGCCGTCTTCGTCCTGCTGACTGCGCCCCTCCTCCTCATCCCACTGGGATTGAGAGGCTGGGATTCCCAGCCTCTCAGCGTTGCTTCCTTGACCTCGACGTCTCAAGGCCCCTCCTTCCAAGTCCTTTGCCATGATCGCCCCTCTCACCTCTCTCATTTCGCTCGCCGCCCTTGCCTGCAGTCTGCTCGCGTCTCCCGTCATGGCCGAGCTTCGCCAGGACCCTACTGGAGTCGAGTACGTCAAGCGGTTCACCCCTAGCGGTGTGTCCTCGACCGTCGACTGCTACTTTGGCTGCCCGACCGCTTATATTTGGGGGGTTAGTTACATCCCCCCGGTCTCCGTGACCGTCACCGGCCAGACATTCAGGGATCCGAGCGACACTCGCACCGTCTGCTCGTACGAGTTCAACTACGACGACGAGTGAGTGCAGTTCACACTCTTCCGCAGTACGTTGCACTCGATGGAACTCTGCCTCTGACTCCTCCTTCTGTCTGTCCTTTCATACAGTCGGGACGATGCGTGTACGGCAACGACGGACGGCTTCAAGAGAACTCGCTGAATTACTTTGGTATCGAGCCATGGTGCAACGGAGTGCGAGGTCCCGGTCGCGCTGGCAAAGAGGCGCTTCAGCCGCCCCGAGTGTGTCGTCAAGGCCCGGCAGTACAAGTTCTCAAAGAAGGACGATGGTGAGCCCTCTCCTGCTTCCTGTCTGCGCAAGACAGAACTGACGCTGCCTTCTGCTTCGCGCTTCGCTTGCAAATCCAAAAAATTTCTCCTTTGTACGCTCAACGAACCACGAGCCATTATCACTTCTGTCCCTCGTCTCGCTGCTCTCCTGTGCTCTTGCTTGACTCCCTCTCGGCGTCGTCTCCGACTCTAAGCGCGCACTCGCGCCGCGGCGCATCTCTCCCCCCTTGCCGCTTATCTCGTGTCGTCTGCTGTAACAATGCTTAAATTTGAGCTATTGGCAGCACAGCTTGTGCGCTATGAAGGTATGAGTGTCGAGTTGGGCAGTCGTGTCGTGCTCCCTTGCCGAGCGCGGCTACCGCTCGAGCCGTTAGCAACGTCAACCCTGCTAGTCCTCCCTTCACCGTCTCAGCATGCCCGTCTTTCCGCAAGCTCAAAATACAACTTGCAACCTGCCCTCGTGCTCCGCCAGCAAGCCAGAGGGCACGCAGCGCGCAGGGCTCGTCGACCTCGTCCCCGCGCCGACTGCGGACGAGCCCGACAGAAAGGAGCGCGTCGTCAACATGGAGGGGCTGCTGAAGCACAAGCAGGACGCCCTGGCGTGAGTACTCTTCTCTATCGCTCCCTCTTTCTCTCTTCTCCAAGACCTGGTTAGGCAGCTGACGCCAATACAATTGGGTCCATCGCTGCTTGTGCAGCAAGTACGGCTCGAAGCCTGTTAAGGCGCCCGGAGACGCACGCAAGGCCGAGAGCTGAGCCGCCGCAGTGTAGAAACGGATCTGGTATCCTTCTCCCTCTTCGGCACCCTCCGTTTGCTCCGTTGTGAGGAGGACTATGCGCCGGGGTTGGAGGAGGGAAGATGGAGCGAGCTGCGCGGCGAGCCAGCTGCCGACCGGCTTACTGTGCCGTCTGCCCCATCTCTGCCGGTGGTGCTACTGCTCTCTGCATGATTGAACTAGTCCTGTATAGACGTTGTGCATCCGGGCCTGCGCTGCCTCAAGTGCTTAACTGGTGGCCTTGAAGAGGCTGTTGACCTTGCAGGGGCTCGCGGCTGAACGACCTTCCTCCGTCGACGACCTGAACCACTCGCTCCTCCTGCCCGTCCACCAAACGCAGCACCTGCGTCGCCCTTTGGCAGCCTCGACGATGGCGGCTCCTCTCAGGCGCTTTTCGGCCGCGAACCGCCGGCAGCTCGGGCAGATGGACCTGCTCGCGTCACCCTCGCGTTCGGGCGGGCACGCGCCGGACGAGGACGCCTTGCGCTCGCACAACACGCAGGAGCGGTTCAGAGCGCATATCGAGGAGAAGGTGCGGCTCTCTTTCGTGCGAGGTAAGCAGTCAAAGACGCGCTGATGAAAGAGAGGCGTCACGGCAGCTCGATGGCCTCCGCGCGCGCTTTGGCGAGATGCTGGCTGACAGCTATGGCGAGCTCATCATTCTCGAGGAGGACAAGGAGGCCTACTACGCGATCTTGGACGTGCTTCTGCTGCTCCGTGAGCTGTTCTTCCATCGACAAAACCCTTGTCTCGAGACTGACGAAATTTGACGCGTGCAGGCAAGCTCAGAGAGGGCATCGTCGCCGCGCACCGGAAGGACGCATTCGTCATCGAAGGTGCGCACCCTTCCCCTCTCCTCTATGTCTAGCGCGGCCGTGCTAACAAAGAGCGGTGCCCGCAGTGTATGAAACGGCCGCGCGCCTTGCGCTCAGAACCGCCAACTTTACGCACCTCGTCTCCTCCTTCGCCGCGCTCGTGCGCGACCTCTACCCCGCCGTGCCAGTACAGGCACCCCCGCTGCTGGAGGACGCCATGACGGATGCGTTGGACGGTCTTACCATTGACTCTGCGCCTATGCCAGAGGTCAAGGCCGCTTACGTTCCGCCGCACCAGCGCAAGCCGGCTGCCCGGCCACGCGCTGCTGCAGCATCTCCGCCGGCACGTCCACCTCGGCCCCTATATAGATCCGCCGACAATCGCGACGTCTTCATATCGGTGTACCTAATCCTCCAGCTCTCGCACCACCGGTCGCCGGCGTCCTTCGTCTCGCAAATATCGCACGTCACCGGCTCGCCCTATGCGCTGTACCCCGCTCGGGCGCCTGCGCGCTCTCGTCCGGCGCAGCGCATAGGGAAGGACGTCTGGCAGCCGATCATCCGCCCCGACGCGCCGGCGCTCGTCCTCCCTCGGCTCGTATACAAGGCCTACGTCAGGTCCTCCTTCGCGCTCACCGAGCGGCTTCTCTCCGCCTCGCCTCCGGTGCCCGTTCACCCGCTTGAGCGGCTCGCCCTCCTTCTTTCCGGCGCGGAGCAGCGCGACCAGGCCTGGCGGACTCTGCGCACGGCGTATAGAGACGTGGGCGAGAGCGAGTTGCGCTGGCTCGAAGGGTTGTTAGGGCTGAAGGAGGGGGAAGGGCCGGGCTGGCTGCAGGAGAAGGGGTGCGAAAGAAGCGCAAATGGAAGGTGGCTGCTCAAGACCGGTAAGGCTTGAATGTCAAGGAATGTCAGGATGGGCAACGCACTTCAGTCTGGTGGACGCTTGCCACCCTTGCGCGCCCCGGCCGCGTTTGCGTGCGTCAATCACCGCTTCCTCTCTCTCTTGAGAGTCCGAGCTGATGCTCTCGCCTACTCAGAAGTCCTGACAGCGCGGCTTTGCGCTCTTGGCCAGTCAGCACGACCGGTTAGGGACGTCTAACGAGCGTTGGTCTGTGCCCACTTGCGCCGGCGGGCCCTCAACACAGCCGTTATCGCCCTCAAAGCTCGCCCGCTCCTCGCCAGCCGCCATATCCGCGCAACAGGTCAGCAGCGACGTAACGCGCCGTTCGTTCCGCCGTTCTTCACCAGAAGAACTCGCAAGGCGCGGAGGGCACAGCGGATCCTCATGCAGGTGACATCAGATCAGATAGTACCTGAAATCGGCGATGCAAGCAGAGCGGCAGCGATGAACGTCAGCGTTTGGCAAGAGTGGGGGAAAAAGGGACGGAAGAGAGCGAACGCACCGGTCTCCGATGTCGCCAAACCCAGGCTTGACGACCCACTCCTCGTCCACCTTGACGCGCTGCATATCGCTCCTCTGCTGCTGCTCGTGCTCGTCTCCCTGGCCTGCCCTTCCGCGCCCGAGTCCCGCCCGGCCCTCGCGTGGGAAGTCCGACGGCGGCTGCACAGGCGGCATCCTCCACCTGCTGCCCCCAGCCGCGCTGAAGCTCCTCCGCCCGCCGGCGGTCCCGCTCGCGCTGCGCGACGCGCCCCGCGCGGGGTGGACGACCTTCTCGACGGTCCGGTCGACCGAGGCGGTGACGACGCGCACGGCGGGGAAGGCGGTGTGGACCGCGAGGAGCGACTGCGGGGTGACGACGAAGGTGACGAGGAGGATCTGCGCGGCCGGGACGTGGTGGTCGAGCAGGACGCGGATGGCCACTTTACGCGCGCGGGCGCGGTCGAGCAAGGAAGGAGCGTCAGCGACTGACCGAAGGAAGTGGACGGCAGAGGACAACTGTTGAACGTACTCATCGCGGCCGCGCCAGTCCCCATCTGCGAGTCGAGCACCATGACCCAGCTCTTCCGCGCGCTCTCGGCGCTCTTGAGGCACGCGGGCAGCGTGCAGTCGTACAGCAAAGGCTCCTGCGAGCCCTCGTCGTTATGGATGAGCATCGAGCCGAGCCGGGCGTCGTGCACAACGCGCCTGAGGCCCTTCTCGAGCGGGCCGCCGCTGCAATACAAGAAACAGTCCGTCAGCGCCGAGCCCCCGTAAGGCCCGCAGAGAGGGCATTTAGGGACGCACGACCGCGCGATCGACACGCCGACGACGCTCTCGACGCCAAGCACCTTGCCGTCCGCGTCGAGCTCGATCGGCGTCCGCACGCGTGTGTCCACGTACGGCAGCTCACCGAGCGCCTTCTCGACGACCCTGTTGCGCCGGAGAACGGTCAGCTGTACTCGCATCACAGAGCGCGCAGCCAGAGTGCATCGCGAGCGCAGCTGAGGAAGTCGAAGTGGCAGACGCACATCGTCGCCAGCCGATCGCAATAGTGCACGAAGTCCTCCCTCTCCGTCTCCCGGTCCCTCAAGAACGTCAGCAGCCCCTTGAGCCCGTTCGTCTGCTCGAGCAGCACGACGTTCCCCGGGTCCTGGGCAGCCGAGAGGTCGGGCACGGACTGGAGGCGCGAGCGGAAGGAGAGGGAGCGCTCGGCGAGCTGGCGCCGGATGTGCGTGACGATGAGCTCGACGGCGACGTTGTTTTGCAAGCCGGGGACAATCTGCTCGGGTGAAGGACATCGGCGTCAGCAGGCGGCATGACCGGCGTTCAGCGGAGGAAAGAGCGCACGATGTCGGCGAACTTGGATGACGGCAGCACAAAGTTGTCGTAGCTCGGCTTGACAAACCTGTTGTTTCGCGCACAGCGCGCCCAAGAACATCAGCTCAACGGCCCGTGCAGCCCTGAATCCAAGGCCAACCGGGGCGAAAAAGGGACGCACCGCAAGTACTGGTCGATGATGCCCGCAACGTCTCGACCGCGCTCCTCGACGTCGCGCCGAATGCGGCGGGCGAGCATGAGGTCAGTCTGTGGAAGCAGAGAGTCGGGGCGTCAGGATCAAGTTCACACGAGAAAGGGTAAGAGCCGAGGGAAAAACGCACGTCACAGTTCACGAACACTGCGCCCCCGCGCAAGAACACCGCCTCTTTGTGTCAACATCAAGCCCTCAACAGCTCACGGACTGCACCGGGACGCACCCTTCAGGTCGAACAGGTCCCGCATGCGCGCATCGTTGAGCGCAAGGATGCCCTCGACGATGATAACGCTTGCGCCGTAGAGGTACTGCGTCTCGTCTGACCGCTGATGGGTGATAAACGAGTAGATGGCTGTTGAGGGGGGGGGGGGGGGTCGAGCAGACGGAGAAGGGGCGTGTAAGCAGGGTTCTGTCCGGTGCACCTGCAGGAGACGGGGGGGGGGGGGGGGGGCGGGGGGGGGGGGGGGGGGGGGGGGGCGCAGACGGTGAAGCCGCAGGCGCACGCAAGAGAAAGGGGACGTACGGATCTGTGCGAGCATGGCAAAGGAGCAGGGATGCCGAGGATCTGGTCAGCCAAGCGAGCTCGCCGAGCGCAGGGCAAGGGGGTGGATGCGCTCGAAGCGCAGGCGGAGGCGCAGTCCGCCCGCCCCCGCCTCGCCGAGCTCTCAAGCAACCTCTCACGCTCGAACCCCTCCAAGAGCCAGACGCACCTCGACCGCCTCGCCCCTCCTCAGCCCCGACAGCACGCCCTCGAACCGCTCCCAGTCGATCGCGTTCGGGTGGTCGAAGTCGAGCTCGGAGCGGAACGCCTTCTCGAGCTCCTGGGCGGAATGGCGGCGGTAGAACGAGTCCTGGGAGAGGATGACGACGTTGGGGACGTGGTTGAGCGCCGACAGGATCTCCTTGGCGACCGACGTCTGCCCATGCCGGCGTTGGCGACGGTAGCAAGTGAGAGGATGGACACTCGTCAGCAGACGTTCAAATTCGAGCGCAGCGAGCACACTGCTGCAGCGCACCTTGCCTGAGGCCGACCCGCCGGCGATGCCGATGACATAGCACCCGGTGTTCTGCCCTTGCTGGTTGTACCACGGCGGACGGCCCCACGAGTGCCGGCCGAGGACGACGGACGCGCCGCCCTTCTTGACCGGTGCCGCCGCGCTTGGGAGCGGGGTGGAGGGCGCCGAGGGCGACGAGGCGCCGGGGGTGAGCAAGGGCGTGAGGAGCGGCGTGGCGGACGCCATCTGAGCTGCTTGAACGAGGGAGGAGGGGGAGCTGGCAGGTGGGCCGGGGGAGATGGCGAGCAAGCAGGTCGGCGGGGCTCAGGCCGTCGTCGAGGCTTGTGGCTGCGGGCGAACCACCTGACATCGAAGCCCCTCCTCCCCCCCCCCCAAGTTCTCAGGAGGCACGGCACACTCATTCGCACGGCAGGGCAAGGGTGTGCAGGACAGGCATGGCATCGCAACAGACAGGATTGTAAGCAACTCAGAAGGACCCGCAAAGCCGCTGCGTGACCCCGCCCAACAGAACGCCCAAAACGGGCGCCAGGGGGGCCGGCCAGTACTGGTAGGCAAAACGAGATGCTGCGTCGCTCTACCCACCCTGATGTCCTCCCTCGAGAGGAAGGCGGAGCGGACCCTCGCGCGAAGAGGGCGCTCGAGAGCAGGCGCGAGGGAGCTCCGAGGATGGGGGTCGACGAGGAAGAAGGACGTCCAAGTTCAAACGGATGTCTAGAACGCCGAGACAAGTCGATCAGTATGGAGTGCAGGGGACGAGGGAGAGAGGGCACGGGGACTATGAAAGCGTCAGAGAAGAGAGGAAAGGATGTCTGAGCTCTTAGGCCTCAAAACGCCGTGCTAGACTGGACGCAAAGGCAGACAAGAGCGTCTTAGCCCCCCCTCCCAACCAGCCCACACGCCCCTCCGCGAGCGTGCAAGCACGCACGCGGAGAACGCTACGACAACCCTTTCGGGAAGGAGCAAGGCAGCGCAGGCGGAGAGAGAGGAGGTCCCAAGAGTAGGTGTGCCCGCGAGATGACCGGCCGCGGTCCATGGGCTGGGACAGGGCCGAGTTACGGTAGACGCGGGGGAAGAGGAGGAGGAGGAGAAGAGGGTAGGGAAGGGAAGGAGAGAAGAGGGGGCTCACCAGCTCAGTCGTCAGTCACTTTGTCTCGATGGCGGAAAAGGGAGGGGGAGGAGGGGGGGGGGGGCTGATGCAGTCGGAGGCCAAGACGCGCGAAAAGCGAGCCTTGGAGGTGAAAGGAAAGGGCCGGGTTTACCGCCATTAGAAAAGTGTAACAGCTCGCTTCAAAAAGCGTGTAATCGAGGTAATCATCCTCCGCGGACTCCGCCTGATGGAGAGAGAGGCCGCTCGCCCGCAAGAACAACAGCTCGCCGCTTCCGTTCCTCAGCAGTCAGGCTGGGCCCGTCATCTGCTCAAGCGTCGACCTCGGCCCGTTCATCCCGTGCTTGCGAGCCTACCGCGGGCCAGCTTCATCCATCGACAGCTCGCGCTCAACTCCGCCCGCCCGCGCTTCATCTCTCCGCCCGCAGCCGGTCAGGTCAGCCCACGCAGGTCTCTTGCCTTGCAGGTCGCTTGAAGCCCGCGGCTGACTTCCTCCTTGCGTTCTGACAGCCGGTGACCGCTTCGGCCACCTACTCGCTGCCTGTTCGGGACCAGCACCCGTCGGCCGTCACGCGACTTGCCCTCTCCCTCTTAACCTCCCAGCAGCCACACCCCGAAGCTGCTGCGGCCTCCCCTTTCGAACCTCAACGCACCGTCTGGCGCTTACGGTCGCCCTGGCGTGACCTCTGCAGCAACCGATGGACGTGCCCCCGCCCCCACCGACGGCGCTCGTCCTCCCGGCGACGCTCCCATACCCCGTGACGCTCACGCACCTCGCCCCTCCCTCGTCCCAAGTGACTCGAGGCGACCCACTCTTGTCGTACGCCTTTGTGCGCGATAACGAGCGCCAGGCGGGAAGGTACCTCGCGCCTGTCACGGGCGTGCTGGGCGACTGGGGGGTGAGCGTTGGAGAGGTGTTGCAAGGAGGAAGGGAGATTGGAAACGTCCAGGAGGACTGCGACCATCCGGTGCAGATCGGCGGGTTGTGTGCCGTGTGCGGGAGGGATTTGACTGTGTGAGTTGCATCCCTCTCCCGACTCCCTGATCGAGTCTGCAGCTTGAACTGCGACTGACGCGCGCGCCGACCTTCAGCACCGACTACCTCTCGGAAGGCCTGGGTTCTGCACCCCCGCGCCCGTCCCTCTCCATCTCCCACTCGACGCCGCTCCTCAAGGTTACTCCGTCCGAAGCCTCGCGCCTGCACGCGTCGCACACCCGCGCGCTCGAACAGCAGCGCCGGCTGTCGCTCATCGTCGACCTGGACCAGACGGTCGTGCACGCGACGGTGGACCCGACCGTCGGCGATTGGCTGGAGGACCTGGACAAACCGGAGGGGGAGAGGAGGCTCAAGGGGGAGGAGGTGCGGGCGAACTTGGGCGAGGTGGGGAGGTTCCAGTTGGATGAGAGAGGCGGGAAGTCGTGTTGGTATTATTTGAAGCCGCGGTACGTCCTGTCTGCGCTTCTCAAGTCCTCCTTACCTCCTTCTTCACGGCTTGGCGCGTCAATGCTCTCTTTCGCTTCCCCTCATCCCTTTAGATCACCCGCGCACAACCGGCTGACCCCTGCCGTGCCCACCCTTTCCCAGCCCTGGCCTCGCTGCCTTCCTCACGACGCTCAGCGCAAAATACGAGATGCACGTCTATACGATGGGCACGCGTGCGTACGCAGAGCAGGTGTGCAGGCTCATCGACCCTGGGGGCAAGTTCTTTGGCGACCGGATTCTGTCCAGGGACGAGAGCGGGAGTGCGTCTCTTTCTCGATGTTCCAAATTCCCCCCCCCCCCCCCCATCCTTTTTGAACCTGCGGGGCCATCATTTTCCATCCTTCCACTCTGCAGTGCCGAGCAGGCGGTAGAAGTCAGAGCTGATCGCCCCTCTCTTCGCACCTTCCCGCTCGCCCCTCCAGGCCTGACGCAGAAGTCGATCGCCCGCCTGTTCCCCGTGGACGACGCCATGGTCGTCATCATCGATGACCGGAGCGACGTGTGGAGCGAGGCGCGTAACCTCGTCAAGTGTGTACCTTGTACGTACTTCTTCCGTTCCTCCCTCCCCTTCACTTCTCCTCCCCTTCCATTCCCCTACCCTGTCCTCGATCTGGCTGCTGCGCTGCCGGTCTCCGCGCGTGGGCTGAGGGACAATAGCTGACCGAGGGACGTGGGGCTGGCAGACGAGTTCTTCGTCGGCACGGGCGACATCAACGGCGCGTTCCTCCCGAAGCAGCCTGCCCCTGCGTCCGCACCTGCGGCGTCTGCGGCGCCTTCTGCTGCCTCTTGTACTCCGACACCGGTTGCCTCGCTCTCGTCAGCGCCTTCGACGTCGACCGCACCAGGGTCGACCGCGCTTTCACCACCAGCGGAAGCAGTACCTCTCGTGACCGGGCCAGCAGCTACATCTGCCGCCGCTGCCGTCATCGCTGCAGAAGACCCTGCCCTCGTTGCCAAGCAGGAGCAAGCGCACGCACGCGACATCGGGGACGTGCTCGAGGAGCGCCCGCTGGCGGCTGCGCTTGAGCGGGCGATGAAGGACGGTGCCGGGGCCGCGTCTTCGCCTTTGCCTGCTGGCTCGCCGGCGGCAGAGAGGGGTGGCGCGAGTGCGGAGGATGGAGAAGGACGGGCGCAGAATGCGCCCAAGGAAGAGGAGGAGCACGGTGCGGTAGAGAAGGTGGACGACGCTCCGCAGAGCTTCGAGTGGTTGTTCGCTGACAAGGATACCGAGCTCGTCCGGCTAGACAAGGTGCGTCTTGATCTCCTCTTAAACTCCACTTCTCCACCTGCGCTCTCCAATCCAGAGCCCTCGCTGACTCCCCGTGCGGTGAGCAGATCCTCTCCGAGATCCACAAGCGTTTCTATTACGCTTTCGACCGTGCCTCCTCCGCGCCCCGGGCGACGCGCAGGCCGGACGTGAAGGAGATCATTGACCGGCTCAAGGGGAAGGTGCTGCAGGATGTCGTGGTGGTCTTTTCGGGGGTGATCCCGCTGGGCGTGAGGCCAGAGTCGTGCGTCCTTTCTCCTCTTTTACCCCTTGAGGCGTTGCATTGTAGGAGCGCTAGTGAGCCGCAGCCTGACTCGGTGTCTGTTACTATGGTCGTCAGGAGCGAGATTTGGAAGCTGGCAAGTGCGTTTGGCGCGCGGTGCGCGCACAAGATTGACGGGTCCGTCACGCACTTGATCGCCACCAAGGTGCGTCTTGCCCTCTATCCTTGCTTCTCGCCTTGCGCTGACCGTTGAGGCGTACGTCATTTAAGCCCGGGACCGAAAAGGTCTACCAGGCGTCCTCCGACCGTTACCGGCAGCGGGTCGCGATCGTCCGCCCCTCGTGGATCGCCGAGTCGTGTGCGGTATGGGACCGTCTTCCTGAAGAGCCATACATGCTCGAGCTGGAGCGGACGAACTCTCCTCCTCCTGCGCCCGCCGCGGCGGACGTTGGCAAGGCCGCTTCTGGCGAGCCGAACGGCGAGAAGGCCGAGGAGGCGGTGGGCGGCGAGGCCAAGGAGCTCGAGATCGACTGGGGTCAGGCGGACCGCGAGCTCGAGGAGTTCCTCGAGGGCGAGAGCGAGGACGACGAGAGTTTGTTTGGAAGCGAGCTGGCGGGAGGCGGCGAGGGGGAAGGGGCGACGGACGGGTTGGACGGTGCAGGAGGGCTCGAGGAGACATTAGAGTGCGTTCGTCGCTCGCTCGCTTGCAACCAGGTAGTCAACTGACGAGTCGCTTCCTTGCTGGTGCTCCCAGGTCCGCTGGCTCCTCGACCGCAATCGACACCAAAAGCAAAAAGCGCCCTCGACCGTCCTCCCTCCCGCCTTCCGACCACCTCTTGCCATCCTCTGCCTCACAACCCCCAGCAGCGGGTAGCACGACGCCCCCTCACTCGCCCAAGCGCTCCCGCTTACGCACGAGCCACACACCCTCCCCTTCAAAGTCGATCCTCTCGCTCCCCCCTTCGCCATCCAGTTCCGGGCGGGCCAAACGGACCGCACGAACCGTCTCCTTCGACGACGACGCGAGTGTCCGGTCGACCTCGTCGTTCGGGACCGGGCAGGGCGGGATGGACGACAGCGACGACGATGAGGAGCTGGACGAGTGGACGCGCGAGCTCGAGGGGAGCTTGCAGGCTGGCGGCGCGAGCGGCGGGGACGGCGGGTGAGCCGCGCTGTAGGTGGTGATGCATGGCGTCTCGCAGTCTCCCACGTCGATCTCACGTACAATGCATAGTCCGGCGGAGGGATCGGAGATTCATGAGAAAGCAGCGGGGGCAAGGCAGCGTGCGCAGTGGGCTCGGCGCGCTAGTAGAAGGGTTGCTGCGGTCCATATATGTTAGCTGCTGCGACGCAAAACCGCGTCTTGTTGTAGGGGCGGCGACAAATGATGCCGGTAGTACTAGAGAGCGGGTGATGTGTAGGCGGGGCAGAGCAGTGCCAGTACGCTCAGCGCGCCGTGAGTGGAGGGGGTTGATGCGGAGTGCAGGATGGCCGTCGAGGAGTCTGAAGCGCTGCGCTCATGATCGGTGGCTCTGCTTTCGGAAGGCTGGCCAAGCCTATGAATGACACCGGAAACTCATCAGCGCTCGAAGGGCACGCAACGACGACAGGAAGGGACGCACCGTCGCGTGCTTCACAAGCTCAAAGCTGTCGAGCCCCGCCAGCCACGACAGATAGTCTCCCAGCCGAAGAAGTTCCTTGTCCTGCGCGGCTTTGGCCGTGCCCGCGTGTTTGTAAGGCTTGATCTTGATCACTGCGCTCGTGTGCAGTCGTGTCAGCATGCACCTTTCGTCGCGAGAAGAGGTGACAAGGACGCGCTCTGGCCGGGCTGGAGCGCAGAGTTACGTGCAAGATCGTCCACTGTGACGAGCCAGATCGTGGCAAAACGTCAGCCAAACGACAAGTAACAGTCAGAACCAAGGCGCCCACCGTGCACCGTGTTGGCGGGCGAGAACTGCGGGAACTTCTTGTAGAGAATCTCGAGCCTGCAACACATATCAGCAAGAGTCTTCCATTTCAGAGGTAGGGGCCTTACGCCTTGACTTCGTCTGCACGCGTGAAAATTTTCAGAGGATGTTGAGCGTCGTACGAGGAGGGAAGGAGGACGGGACTAACGGCTGTGCTCCTTCATGACGCCCTTTTCCTTGCGCTTGGTGAAAATCTTGAACTGCAGGACGCTCAATTGTCAGGACACTGCGCCGGGCGAGCAGAGCAGAGAACTGGGACCAACCATCGGCCGGCGGTCCACGACGAAGGCAATGCGGTAGCCCTTCTCCTCCTCGCTGCCGAGCATCTCGAGCTCGGTCAGCTTGCTCTCAAGCCAGCGCCAGCTCGTCTGGCTCCAAATGCACATGTCGTAGTACTCGTACCTGCTTCCGATTTCTCGCGTCAGCACGAGCAAAAGCAAGCAGGGAAGGGAGGGCGCTAACGCACATCTTGCGCAAGAAGGAATGGAGATTGGGACGCGCGCACTCCATCGCCGGCAACGAGCCGGCCACGAGAGGCTTCGTGTCGCACAGCGTGTAATCGAGGTCAAGCACGAGGAGCTTCTTGCCCGGTCGAAGGGGGTTGATGAGCTGCCGTACGAGCCAGGCCGTCAGGGTAAGCTGCGCGATCGTTCCGAGAGGGAAGACGTACGTTCAGATCCAAAGATTTGACCTTTTCCTTGATCTTGCGCTTGTTCCGGGGATCCTCGCTGGGCGAAACGGCCTCCTCCGAGTCTTCAAGCCGGAGAGTGCGTTAGTTCAGCGGGCTAACCCGGGGGGGGGGGGGCGTCGTGCTGCGCGCAGCTTGACGGAGCTCACAGTCAATGTCGAAGTCGTCGACGATCTCCATTTTCTGCAGGCGAGACGGATCTCTGAAGCTGTCGACCTCTCGGGTACCTGTGCATTCAAAATTCCCGGTCAGCGTTCGCCAGAATCATGCGGAGGAGAGTGGGCGGTCTGGTCGAGGGCTCGCTCAAAGCGGCGCAGGACGCACCGACCATCATGAACCGCCTGCTACACTGGAGCTCGGCTATTACCTGCGAGTCTTCCGGTGGGCGCTTGCTGAGGCCGATGAGCTTCATGCGCTCTGGCGGGACCTCAGTCAGGCTCCAGATCAGGTTCTGCGGGAGGGTGGGCATATGGACCAGGGCGAGTCAGCCGGCGAAGCTCCCTGACGACCCATCCGAGCGGCGGTCCAGCTCGATCCTTCCACCCTCCAGGAGTTGACGATTGCAAAAGAGTCTAGACGCACTTTGAGGTCGTAGATCCTGAGCGCGTCGGGCGGACGAGAGGGGGTCGAGCCGCGCGCAGCCAGCGTCAGCTCGAGCCTTTCACCACGTCTTTCTTTGTGGCGAGCCTCACCTGTCCTGGTCGGGTACCTTGAGATCAAATGTCTGTGATGGCGTCCATCCGTCAGTCAGACACTTGCAATATGAGGAGGCACGCGCAGGGACGGGACGACGGACCTTGCCACTCCAGGTCATCGTGAGGCTCAGGACGCCTTCCTCCTCGCCGTCCGCAAGCGCAGGGAGGGAGACGTCGGGCAGGGGTACAGAGGCAGGCAGAGATGCCATCGCGAGCTTGCTAGCTTGCCTGCTTGCTGGGACGATGGGCAGGATGCAGGATCGTGGGGCGGAGAGGGTCGAAGCACCAGCAGGGCCGCAGCTAGGCGCGCCGACGACGACTTCGGCGCCCTTGATATTATGCAGCAACGGCACACCCCACGCACTCAGCTCGCAGAATCGCGGGGGGGGGGGGGGGGGGGGGGGGGGAATCCACAACGAAAAGGAGGGGACCCCGACACCGACCATTCTCCCTCCCCGCTCAAAAAGAAAGGGGGGAGGAAGAGAAAACAAAAAGCACACACTC
>MVAM01000259.1:0-20169 GCA_014825675.1 Cystofilobasidium ferigula
TTTGTGAGTGGAGTGACAGGGCGGTGGAGGAGCGAGGATGGCGCGTGGGGGGGGGGGGGAGAAGTGTAGGGGGGACGCGCGCGGGCGGGCGGGGGGGGCGGGGGTGGGGGAGGGGGGGGCGGGGGGAAGGGGGGCGGGGGGGGGGGGAGGCGGGCGCCGAAGGGGGGGGGGGGGGGGGGGAAAAGGAAGGGGGGGGGGGGGGGGGGGGGGGAGGGGGGGTTTCGCCCGCCGACCGCTGGGCGAGGGAGACGCGCGCGCGCGGCCGGATGCGCATGCTGCCCCTTGGATCGTCATCTTGGCGCAGAGCGCTGGCGGAGAACGGGACTCTGCGGCGAGGAGAGAAGGGTTCCGACGGCATCCTCGGCCGAGAAGGGCTGCAAAGCGAGAGAACCGGGGGGGGGGGGGGCGTCACGGAGACGAAGTGGAACAAGGCGTCCAACGGAGGCGTAAAGCAGAACGGAAGGGGTCCCGCGAGGGGACGAGTCGTCAAGGGCCTCGGGGGGGGGGAGAGGGCAGTACGACGTTGGAGGACGGCGGGCAGAGCCTGGTGCGCCTGGGAGCGCAAGTACAGCGGTCTTCAGCGCCGTTCCGCGTGTATCAGACAGCGGGAGGAAGGACCGCTGGCGTCGAGGTCCAAGGGAAGACGGCAAGCTAGTGCAGGTCGGGTTCAAACCGGCGAAGGCGCGCGACGCGAGTGATCCTTTCCCGAGCTGCGTTGTCCACCCCAAGCGTCAGGACGATCGTCAGCGCAACCGGGCGGCAGTCGGACTCACGAGCAGGGCCGTGTCGAGGGCTAACCTGATCTGGCTGGAGTCTCCGGAGGCCTGGCGAAGGGTGCAGTTCGAGTTGCAGGCGAGCTGCGAAGCAGAGTACTCTGCTTCGAGGCGCAGCAGTGTCCTCCGGCCCCGCGGGCACATCGCTCGCACGCCAGACTGGACGTTGCGGGCTCCCATTCAGGACCGCGCGAGCTGGGAAACATCTATACAGTCGTTACAGAGCAAAAGCTGAGGAAACGAGCGGCGAGGTACGTTCGAGGGCGAGCTTGGAGGACTAGTGGGCCGATCACACCGCCGGCTTATCTTTGGGCGGCAGCTTGCTGCTGGAACGCGACCGCAAGCTGGTCGTGCTCGTCGTCGCGCTCGGCTTCCTTGTACTACGCCTCGCACGCGGCGTGGCCGCCGAGGAAGCCAGGGTCCTGGCGGCGTGAAGCGCGGACGAGTAGAAGGCGAGAGCGCACGCTCTGCTCAACACAGAGCGCACCTTCTCGAGCTCGTCAGCCAACGATGTCCACGAACTGATGACCGAGTTGGGGTGGAGCACCTTGGCCTGGTACGAAAAGAGGGACAGGGCGGTCTTTGGCGGCAGCGCATCGGCGACGCACGCGGGCATGTCAAAGATCTTGTGGTCGGGCGCGATGTACCTGAACCGCTGGCGGCCGGGGACAACGTACCCATCCTCGTCCTCATCGTCGCTGTACGTCTGGCCGTCGAAACGATTTCTTAGCTGCCGTTGAACGCGCGCAGCGCGAGCGCACCGATCCGCGCAGGCGTGTGGCGAATGGCGAGGCCGAGGGGCGCAGGCGCGCCCGTGGCGTAGAAACGCTCGACTTGGGCGAACATAGCGAGCAGGACCGACGTAGACTGGGACTTCTCGGCGAGGGAGCAGAGCCGGTCTTTGGGGAGAGGTGCTTGACGGTAGGCTGGTGTCAGCGCCTCGGCCTCCATCTGCCACACGCGCACAGGAAAGCAACGCACTTCTCGGACTCCTCGCAATCCTCGACGACCCAACGCCGTCCTTCTTGTGCGCGTGCCCGTCGTCGCCGTCGATCCCGCCGCGGCGGGCGGGGCGGTCCTCGAAGTACTGCGGGGCCGACTCGAGGTGCAAGCGGCGGTAGCCGAAGCGGTGATCAGAGGCAAAGACGACAACGGAGACTAAGAGCGAGATTACACAGATCCAAAGACCACATGATGGTACGGACGGCAGGGTTCGGCTGGTCAGCAGGGATCGTCAGCGTGCGGTCAGCGCGGTCCGCGCGCTACCGCCGACCCTTCTCCCCGCGCAGTCTCTGCAAAGGATCACAGTCCATCGAAGAAATCGAGATCAGCCGCCGACAGCCCTCCGCCCCCTGCCGACGTCGAAGGGTTCGCTGGCGGCGGCTTCGGCGCAGAGACGAGAGGCGCCTGCTGGACCGGGAGGGCAGGCTTCACGGCCGGCGCGAGCGCAGGCGATGCGGCGCGCACCATCGCGAGCGGCACGTCGTCGTCGTCTTCTGCGTCGAAGAGCGACTGACTCCTCTTGGCCGCTCCCGGCGGCGGGGCGAGCGGCGCGGGTAGCGGCGTGACCGCCGGTGCGGGAGAGGACGACCACCCGCGGGCAGACGACTGCGAGACATTGCGCGCGTGCGTCACGAGCGACGCCATGCTGGCGATGGACGCTGCTGCGGCTGGCGCGCGTGCACCGGAGGGCGACTGGGACGGTGCGGAGGGAGTAGGCGAGGAGGCGCGAAGGGGGGAAGGGGTGGGCGAGCCTGTTGACCGGGGCGTGCTGGCAGCCATCGACCAGCTCGAAGCGTGTGCCCCTTGCGCGTGTCGCGGGCTCTTGGAGATCGGTTCAGGGGCAGCGCCACCGGGCGAAGACAGTGAGGACGAGAACGCGGGAGGAGGCCGTGCAGGGGACGGCGCCGAGGCAAACGAGTCGAAGTCGTCAAAGTCGTGCGCGCCGAACATGTCGCTGTTAGACGGAGGCGCACCCGAGAACGGTGTCGAAGGCCCGGAGTCGAAGTCGCCAAATTCGTCCTCGTCGGCGTGGGGATCTGGCCCGGTTGGTGGAGGTAGCGGAGACGGTGATGGACTGAGGACAGCGGGGGCTGGCGACACCGAGATCGACGCCGACGACGGGACGAGGGGCGTCAGCGCAAGCGCGGGAGATTTGGACGCCGAGCCACTGGGCGCAAGCGGTGGTACAAGGGCCGGGATAGTAGGCTCGGTCGATGGTGGAGGGTTGAGCACGGTAGGGCTGTCCACGCGCGCAGGGCTCGCGACAAAGTCGTCCCACTCGTCGTCGACTCTGGAGGAGGTATGCGGAACGGTAGCGACGTGGAGAAGGGGCTGAGCGGCTGCCGAGGGAGGGAGTGGCGCGTCGAAAGACAGGAAGGATAGATCGTCCAGGCCGGAAGAAGGGGCAGGAGCGGCCGATTTTGGCTGCGGTGCTTGCAGGGTCGATGAGATCGACCGCGACGGCGCTGGGGGAGGCGCAAGCGGCTTTGGGAGAGCCGCAATCGGCTTCGAGTTGAGGAAGTCATCGAGCGCAGCCTGCTTACCCCGGCTGATGACGGGCGCCGCTGCGCCCGACAAGAAGTCGAGGCCGGCGCTCAGGTTTGCCGCGCCTTGGGCGAGGGAGGCCGCGTCCGCCTCTGCAAGGAAGTCAAAGTCGCCCGCTGAGAGCTCGAGGGACGCCTTGGGGTCCTTTTCCTGCGCCTGCTGCGAGGCCGGCTTGCGCGAGAAGCGGTTAAGGAAGCGAGAGACGGCCGAGGGAGGTGGCGTTGCGGTTGGCTGCGGCGGGGAGGGGGCGGCTGGGTCTTCGGCGATCGGACGCGCGGAGATCTCCGATCCGAGCGAGAGTGACGGGCGAGGCGAAGCTTGGGTTGAAGGTGCCGCTGGGGCGGTCGAGGGCGCAGGCGAAGGCCCGCGGTCCGTCGATGGCCGAGCAGCGACGAAGGAAGCCGGTCGCTCGACAGCTCCCGCAACAGCAGGCTTTGAACCCACCATGTCCGCCGAGCCCTCCCGGCTCCTGAGGCTCGGGGCAGCCTGTGAGCTGCTCCTCCTGCTCCATGCACCGAACCAGCCGCGCTTCTCTTCGGAAGCTTCCACGGGCTCGAACCTGTCCTCCTCCTCGCCGAGCCGCGAGCGGTCCCACCACTCATCCCCTGCGTGCGAGGGCGAAGCGTAGGCCGGCGTTGCGGATGGAAGACGCGTGCGGCGGGTGTTAAGCAAGGAGGACGAGTTGGAGAGGCGTAGCGAGAGGCGCAGAGCCGAGAGAAACTGAGCGTGCGTCGCGGAGGACGGGTACGAGATCGATGTGCTCTCCGGCGGCTGGAGCAGCGTCGGAAGGAGGTCGGCGCTGGGGAAGGTTGATTGATGTCAGCTTTATGTCCTCTGGTTCTGCGCAGAAAGACGCACATGTTCTTGATTTCGTCGAGCTTGAGCCCCAGATACTCGTCCACTTCGGTCTTGAGCACGTCCTGCTCGACGCCGGCATTGGCAGGCGGCGCTTCTGGCGGTGGCGAGACGTTCACTTTGGCGTCCTGAGCGGCGTCCTCCGTCGATGGCGAGGGTGACGTCTCCTCCGCGGCCGGCGCCGGTTCCTGTCCCTTCTCCGGCTGCGCCGAGCCCTCTGCGCCACCCTCGTGCGTCGCCTCTACCGCAGTGTCGGTCGGCGCTTGCTCCTCCTTGGCCTGTGCCAGTGCAGGCGCGACTTCGACGGGCTTGTCAGCGCGCGGCGGTGCGTACTGCGCGCGCGCGAGCTCGGCCCACTGCCCCCTCAGCCGGTCGACGATGTCGCGGGGCTGCAGGAACAAGCGACAAATCAGCCTCCCCCACGTAATCAGAGGCTGGGAGGAGGAGGGAGAAAGACGGACCGCCCGCTTGGCCCGAATCGCCGCTCGCCGTCGCGCTTGCGCCCACTCGTCCTCCTCCTCCTGCGCGTCCACCCGCTGCTGGTCCTCCTGCGCCTCCCGCTCCGCGCGCCACGTGTCGTCCTCCCCCCCTGCATCTGCGCGCACTGGGGCTGCGGCTGCTCCCCAGGCGTCGTCCTCCTCGCCCTCGGGCGGCGCGAAGGACGCACCTGCGCCCCACGGGTCGTCGTCGTCGTCGTCGTCGTCCACTGCGGTCCCGAGCGCAGGAGGGCCCGCGAACGGCGCGAAGTCGTCGAAAGAGTCGGACGCGGGGAACGCAGGCGGAGAGGCCGGTGGCGGGGAGAGCGGTGCGGGCGAGAAAGCGGGAGGAGAAGAGGGCGGAACGAAGGCCGATGAGGGGGGCGAGGAAGCGCTTGCTGCTGCTCGTGAGGGAGGGCTCGGCGAGCGCGTGGGCGAGCGGCCGACCGGCGTGAGCTCGACCGGCGAGCTGTTTGCAAGGTCGAACGCGGACTCCTGCGCATCGTGCTGCTCCTGACTGGCGTCGGGCGACGGTGCGGCCGGCGCGGGATCGTCGGGCTCGAGCTCGAGCTCGAGCGCGGGCGTCGCCTGCCCGTCGTCCTCCTCAGGCGAGGGGGAAGCAGCAGCCGTCCCGACCCCCCACCCGCCGTCCTCCTCCAGCGCAGTTGACTCGCCCCACCCTCCACCGTCGCCCAGGCTCCCTCCCCACCCGCCGTCATCGTCCTCCGCCAGCGCAGGGACGGCGAACACGCTGGGCCGGAGTGCGTCGGGAGATGGCGCGTGCAGCGCGGGCGACGTCACGGCGGCGGCGGCGGCAAGGACGGGCGCAGGGTCGTCCTCGGCCGCCCAGGGCGAGCCCCAGGGGTTGTCCATGCTCTCTCTCGGGTTGGCCCGGGACGATAGGGAAGGCTTGCTGGATGTAGCGCGGCGTGCGACGGGCTGAGGGGAGCCGCCTTGTTTGCGTCGCGTCTGATCTCCGCCACTCATCGACCCTCGAGCAAGTACACGCGCACTGGACCTTCGTCGGCCGAGAGCACCCACGACGCCAGTAACGGCTGCTTACAATCGCCCTGGCACTGGCGTTTCAGGCAGTCATCTCAGATGCCACCCCTCCTGCTCGCCCCTCCCCCCACCGTCGTCTCCCGCCTCAAGGCCGCATCGGCCGCAGCCACTTCTCGGCCGCCTCGAACTGGCGAAGCACGTGATCCTGGATCTCGACGGCGTTGGGGTTCTTGCGCGACTGGTTGGCGGCGAGCGAGCGGACGGCGACGAGCACCTGGTGCGTTTCCAATTGAGGAGGAAAAGGGGGGGGGGGGGGGTCAGTTAAGTGGATGCAGACCGGAGCGCAAAGAGTGGGCAAGCTTAGCCGATGCAGGAGACGTACCGAATCCCAGAAGCGGAACCCGCGCTCGACCTCGGCCCGCGGGTTCTTGACCGCCGTAAAGTTCTCCTCGACGCTCTCGAGCGCGGCGTCCTTTGCGTCCCTGGCGTCCTCCGAGTCCTTGTCGGCTTCGGCGATCGGCACGCCGTCGTTGTACGCGATGGTCGAGTCGAGGTACGTCTTTGCGAGCACGCCGAACCCCGTGTTGGTCTCCCCTTGGAACGGCAGGGAGAGCGAGATGTCGAGCAGGTCGTCGCGCACGCGCCGAGCGTCGTTGCGGAGGAGCATGTGCAGGCTCGCGGCCTCGAGCAGGTGCCGGAGCGAGCGCGAGAGCGACCGGAGGAACGCGTTGAACACGAGCAGCTCGCGCGAGAGCGGGCCTGCCCACGGCTGGTGCTTGAACTGGAGCGGCACGATCGACAGCACCCGCATGATGAGCAGCATCGACGTCTTCTCGTGCTCGGTGCCAAAGTGCGGGCCGCCGGACCAGGCCTTGCCAGACCACAGGTCGCCGTGCAGCACGCCCGCCCGCGTCAGCTCGAGCGCGAGGAACAAAGGCTCCTGGAACTTGTCGTTGATCCGGGACGAGCGGATGCCGGCGTGCAGCGCCTGCGCGAGCGGCGCGTGCAGGTGGTTGGGGTGCAGGAAGCTGCCCGGGGCAAGCGCAAGAGTGGTCCCTACATCAGCCACAGCTCGGCAGCAACGCCGTCGGGGGCCAAAGGGAGACGTACCCGCGCAGGTCGAGGAACCGCCAGATGACGTTGGCAACGATCTCGTCCTTCTTGTCGAGCGGCTTCTCCTCGCCGTCCTTGCCGGCCGGACCCTTGCCCTTGCGCGTGCGCGCGGCAAACTGTTCCTCGCTCGTCGCGCCGAGGCAGAGCGCAAAGTCGATGGTGCTCGAGTTCTGCCGCCGGAGCTCGTCCTCAACGACCTGGCACGGCACGTGCCACTCGAGGCAGCGCGCGACCAGCGACAGCGTCTGCTTGTCGCCATGCGGGACGGGCCGGCCCGGGTTGGCCGGCGCGCGCGCGTTCGTCGGGTATTGGTCAAAGTAGTAGTAGGCGGACTGCAGGTAGGATAAACGAGGACTCAGTCGCGCAGCACGGGGCGACCATCACAGGAGGGAGCCACCCAAGGCAGGGACGCACCACCTTCCTCTTCGGCCAGAACGTCGGAATCAGCACGCTCGAGATGAGCGCCAGCGCAGTGCACCTGGGGCTCGTGTGGCCCTCCGTCACGACCTCCTGCACGAACCGCCTGTACTCTATGCTCTCGCCGTTGTCGAGCGGCGGCGTTTCGACGAGGAAGCCCGTCGTGAGCCAGCCGACGAGCTGGGGCGCGACGAGCCCGCGCGAGATGTGGAAGTAGACCTCGTCCGGCAGGCGGTGGGAGAAGAGCTCGTGCACGTCCTGCGGCACGTCCGCGGCGGTGAGCGAGTTGGTGTGCGCGAGCGCGAGCGGGAGCGGCGTGCACCGGCCCTCCTCGGCGGTGAGGACGAGCGCGTACTTGACAGCCGACCGCGCACGGATGTACAGGTCGGGGTAGGCGAGCTCCCTCAGTTGCGGGTCGCCCATGTACGCCAGGACGACCTCGGTCCCCGTCTTCGCCTGCTTGACCGCCTGGACAAGCGCTTTGAGCCCCTGGGGGATGAACGGCGGGAACGATGGCGTAAAGGCGCAGCCGGCGAGCAGGCCGACGTCCAGGAACTGCTCCTCCGTCAGGTGCCCGAAGGAGGTGAGCAGCTGCGGCTTCGAGACGAACGTGATGGTGGAAGAGGTGAGGTTGAGCGTGAGAATGAGTTTGTCGGTACCGTTCGGGTAGAGCAGGGCGTCGTGCGGGCCGTAGATGGAGTGGATGTAGCCCTTGGGGTGGTTGAGCAGGTAGATGAGCTGCGGACGAGCAGCCGGTTCAGCTGATGGGCCGCGCGCAGCGAGCAAGAAGAGGACAGAGGTGGAAAGGGACCGGACCTGGGCTGATGTCGAGTAAGGCGCGACGAGGAACTCGACGTTGCGGTGGCGGAAGATGCGGAGCGCGACACGGACGAGGTCGCGCGGGTGGACGGCACTGACGCCCTCGAGGATGCGGACGGCATCGTCGACCCGGCCGCTCTCGTAGTTCTCCCACGCCTCGCGCCGCATGCCGCTCTCGCGCGGCGTGTCGACGCCTCCCCTCGCCGGCGGGCGGGAGGCCAAGGGGAGGCCCGGGCAGACGAAGACAGGCTTGATGCGGAGCTTCTCGAGCGCGCGCAGGTCGTCCTCGATGAGCGAGGCGAGGGCGAGCGGCAGGCCGCCGGTGGTCGCGACGAGGGGCTCGCGTGTCGAGGGTGCACGGAGGAGGGTGTTGAGGTAGTGGGTGAGGTCGATTCCGAGCCGGGTGTCGGCGAGGGCCGAGAGCGGACACGACTGGACGAGCCTGTGCTCGGCGAGATGGGCTGCGGGCGGGGCAGAGGCGGCGGGGGAGGGGGAGGGGACGAGGACGGACGGAAGGACAGGGTGGGGTCAGGACCGGTGCGAGCGCAGGGTGCAGACGGCGCGCGAGTCCACGGGCAGGAACGCACTGTCGAGGTTGCGGATCATCGGTGGGAGGGGAGGGGAGCCAGAGCCAGAGCCGGGGAGGGGCGAGAGGGAGCGAGCGAGCGGCGCAAGGGGGCATGCGTACCACAGCAGGCGATCGAGCGTAATCATCGACACGTTGAATTACTCGACGTTACTCAACCCTCGGTCGATTCCTAATCTGCATCGATTAACCAGCCTTAATATTACTCCGCCTCCCTTGCACCCGTACTTACCTTTTCGATAGCACTAGCTACTCTAGCGCAACATCCTACTACTAGCCTTTCCCAGTCTTTTACCTTCACCCTCAGGGCCCTCTCCCAGTAGCGTGTGGACGGGGACAGGGTACGTCTTCCTATCCTATGAAGACCCGGGTCTCTCAACCCTGAAGGAGACGATAAGTACCCCTGCAGCCCAGGGCACCTTGACTAGATCACTACTTATTACTCTAGCGCTCTGCCGCTCTGCAAGACCGAGCTCTTTCCGAGTTTAAAGCTCCGCCCCCAATAAGGGCGTTCGTGAGATCGAGCCCCCAACTCGCATCAGCACTTCTCCCTCCCCATCTCCGCCCGTCCGCGAGTTTTCAGCCCGTCCGCCCTTCGACGACGACCATCCTCCGCCGTGTCCCTCCTTGCTGGTGCGCTCCCTCTGCCTTCCCCTCCCAACCCTCTCCCTCCCTCCCGGCGGCACGATGAGCGATCGCTCGGTCAACCGACCCCTTGCTCCCTTGCGGCGTCGGGATGGGACCACTCTTTAACACATGATCTGACCCCGCCCCGTCGACCCCCCTCCTCGTCGCCTGCCTGCCTCCCCCTCTCTTCGCTCGTCCTGCTGCATGCGCCCTGGACGATCGTGCTGACACGTTTTCTGCGCTCCTGCTGGCAGACCTTTCGCTTGTGCTTGTCCTGTCCTCTTGCTCACGCCTCAGGTGGGTCCCTCCTCTCCCTCCCTCAACCAAGGAACACGCGCGCCCCCTGCCCCGTTGCAATGACGAAAACCCATCTTTACCATACTCAAAATAACTTGTCGTACAGGCCGGCGTGACAACCGGCCTGCATCATGCACGAGACTTGATTCAGCCTTGTATGAGCATCCGGGCTTGGCGCGCGCGTTTCCTCTCCTTCCCATCCTTCCCTTGCTCCGCGCTTCTCCCCTCTCGCTCGATCCCTCCCGACCCCTGATTGGATTACTGACTTTGCCTTCGCCCCTCGTCTTTTCGACCAGATCTACTCTTGCTGCTGACCTCTACTAAGACCTTACCCTTTCGTCTGTCTGTCAGGAACTCAGGTCAGTCTCTTCGCCTCCCTCCTCCCCCTCCCTCCAAGCATGATGAAAACTATCGATGGGCGGACATACCACCTCCCACCCGCCTCCGTCTCTTCCTCCTGCTTGTCCCTCGCAAGAGGGTAGATGGCAGGGGGAAGCGGACGGGGAACGGCCCGCACCGTACAAAACCCGCGTGGTCGGGGTGTGGGGGCGCTGATGATTCATCGTTTTTCTGAACTCCGTTTTCTCTTTTTTTCGTCGTTCGGTGTGCGAAAGCATGCTGAACGGGGAAAGGGAATGCGGGAAGGGGGAGGGGCGGAGAGCTATGTCGCCGGTTGAAAGCGGAACAGCACCGCTGACCTTGCTCTGTCTGCGTTCGAACAGTCCCTCCTCTGCCCTCATGCGTTTTCGCTTTACCCTGCCCGATGTCCGATGCCCATGTTCTCTTCTCTTCCATCGTCCCTTCGTTGCGAGTGGGCTTTCGTTCCGAGCCAAAACACAGCGTGCCGGATTTCTTGCCCCTGAACGGACCCCAGCACGTTCGCAGACTTGGTCCAGCTGCGTGCGTGCCAGCCCCAGCGCCCGTCCCTGTCCCCCATCCGCGTTCAGAGAGCAAGATTTCAGAGAGCAAGATCATCAGAGACTCCGGACAAGAAGAGGGGGGTTGAGGCAGAGACCACAGACTAACAGGAGAGGGCTGGTGGAGGAACGGCAGGGGGAGAACAACAGAAAAGGGAGGGGGGGGGGGGGTCGTCAAGAAGTAGGGGCGAATCATGTACGGTCGGCTACAAGCAAGAATTCAGAAGGGGGAAAGGTACAGAGGGTTGTGTCTGCCGTGCGACGGCGGGACATTGGGGGAGGGGAAGGGGGGGGGGGGTCAGGCGAATCCCTCAACCTTGCGCCGCCGCGCGCCGTCGTCGTCGGCGTCGTCGTCACCGAGGACGAACGCGGGCCTCTCCTGGTCCGCTAGGCTCGCGCGGGCGACCTCCCGCGCGAGGCCGGCGGCGGCGTTGTCGTCGCCGTCCTCGTCCTCGTCGGGGTACAGCACGCTCTCGGCCCTGCCCGGCAGCGTCGGCACGGGGCTCGGCGCGCGGCGCACCTCCTCGCCCCACTGGGCCTTGCCGTCCGCGCCGAAGGCGGAAGGGTAGGCGGCAGAGAGAGGGGAGGACGGGTCGTCGTGGTGCGAGTGCGAGGAGACGGCGGTGATCGTGCGCTGGAGGCCGGGCTTGGTCGACGGAAGGGCGATGCGGAGGAGGGAGGTGTAGGCTGTGGTCGGGCGGCAGAAAAGGAGGACAGGTCAGTGAGACCGTGAAGGAGGGGATGCGGAGACGAGACAAGCGGGCTGAAGGGGAAAAGGTGGGAGAACAGGGGGAGGGGGGCAAAGCAACTGATAGGGCGAAGGGAAGACGCACGCTGACGGCACACGGGGCAGAACCAGCCCTTTGCCTTCCTTCGCCTCCTTGCTTCCTGCCTTGCCTGCTGCGCTGCATCGACCCGCACCTCCCCTGACCCCTCCTGCGCGCCCGCTGCCGCCGCCGCCTGCCCCTCTGCGCTCTCCGCGCCCTCAGCAGCGTTCCCGGCGCCGAGCTCCCCGCCGCCCTCCTCGCGCCTGAGCACCTTGCCGCCCGCGCCAAACTCGACCATGCCCACTGCGCACTCCTTGCACACGACCAGGTGGCGGCACGGGAGGAGCACGACGTCCCGCGGCGCGACGAGGCAGACGATGCACTCGTTTGGCGTGTTGGAGGAGTTGTACAGGTCCTCGGCGGCCGTGGGTGCTGGAGGGTAGGAGGCAGGGGCAGGGTCGGACTGGGCCGCGGAAGACGTCAGGCCGAAGATCTCCTTGAGCTGGAAGGTGTGGTTGCCGATCTGCGAGGCAGAACGGAGAGGGTACAGAAAGTAGCGCGTGGATTGTTAGCGCGGTTGGAATGCGGGAAGCACAGAAAGCAGATCCACGCACGAGCGCCTCACGCCTGACGACCTTCGCCGTCCAGCTGTTTTTCTTCCTTGGCCCCTCGCCCGCGCCCGCGGTGCCCTCGAGCGCAACCGTCCCATCCGCCGCGGTCTCGAGCGCAGGCGCAACGGCCGCAGGCGGGTTCACGGCCAACGTCGAGTCGGCGGCAGCGGCGGACGCAGTGAGGGCCGGGTGGTACGAGATGTCGACATGCGTGCGCTGGGCGTTGAGCTCGCCGAGGGCCTCGCCTGAGGATGATCCGAGATCGGCAAGTCAGCCTGGCCCCTCGCCGAGAAAGGAGATGAGAACGCAAGACGGAACGCACCCCTCTCGCCGCGCGCCTCGAGCCGAACGACCAGACGGATGTCCTTCCTCACGCCCTTAGCCTTGTGCTCATCCTCAGGGCCGCCCTTAGCAACGTTCAGCGGCGTCAGAGGCACCTCGCCCTGCTGCTGCTCGACGTCGGCCTCCTGCCTGCCGCGGCCGAACAGCCTGCCCAGCCCGCCCGCGCGGCGGTGCTCAGCCTGCGCGCTGCTGCCGAGCGCGGGCACCTCGATCTCCGCAGCCGCGTTCTTCCCTTCGTCCTTGGCCTCGGTCGCGCGCTCGGCCCACTCGCCCACGCGCTTGACCGCATCGTCCACCTGCGCCTGCGCCTGCTCCAGGTCGAGCGCAACCTCCTCCGGAAGCGCCCACGTCTTGCCAAACCCGCCGGGGATGACGGCCTGGTAAACGACCTCCTCCGTGAGCGCTTGGGGGTTCGCCGGGGTCGGAGCAGGGAGGTAGAGGTGCAGCGTCAGCAGCGCTTGCGCTGAGGACAGGTCGTACGTGAACTTGAGGGTGTGCCTGGACGGCGTGGATGCGAGCGGAGACAGGTGCAGCGTGGGACGTTTGAGGTTGACAAGCGACTGGAGGGTCGTAGTCGGGTGCGGCTGCGGGCGAGCGAGTGCGGTAGATGGGCGTAGGCCGGGATGACCGATCGAGTCAGCACCCTTGCCTCTTGCGACGCAGGCGACAAAGCAGGCCACCTGCGAGAAGGGGAGGAGGGGACGCACCTCGGTCGTGTTGGCTTTGGCCTTCTCAACCCAGCCCTTGACGACGTCGACGCTGACCTTCTCGCGCTCCCGTCCCTTCTCGCCCACGCCGTGCTCTCCGAGCCCGTCTTCCTCATCGCCCTCGTCCCCGATCACGGGGCCAAACAACGTCTCCCTCGCCTGCTCCTTCTCTGCCTCCGACGCCGCGGCTCCCCCGCCGATGGCCGTCGCGGCCTGCGCCTGCAAGTCGGCGGGGATGGCGAGCCCCGAGCTGCCGGCAAAGGGCGAGCGGTGGGCGAGGGTGCGCGAGAGCGAGGACGAGCCCCAGCCGAAGGACGATGAGCGCTGGGCGCGGGTGGCGGTGGACATCTGGCTTGCCTGTAGGAGGTCCCCTGGGTTGCGTACGAAGGGTTGAAGAGGGGAGGGGAGAAAGGGGGAGGGAGGGTGGTGGGGTTGCGGGCGACGGCGGACGGCGTCTTGGCTCGCATCCAAGCCCGGCGCGATCCTGCCGGGCCAGCGCTATCGTGCGTGGCCGGCTGCAGCGGCTCAAGCGGCAGTCGCTCCTTTCGCATCGCCTGACATCGCAAGACCGGTGGGGCTGCAGCAGTGCACGGCCAGGGCCCTCCCCCTTGAGACCAGTCGCGGTCTGCAGCTGCGAGGGAGGGAGGAACGAAGATGCCGGCGTGCGGTGCTGCGCCTGACAGGCGCCGATTCTAGTGCGCCCGCGTCTGCGATGGACGATGTCGCCTGCCTGCGACGTCCCAGCGACCATGGCCTCGGTTTGGCCGCTCTGACAGCGTCTTGCTCCTTCACATGCTGCCTTACGTCTCCACCCGAGCTGATGCCTGCGCCGGTGCAGTGGGCCCTCCCTGGGCGTGACTACTCCGTCGAGGTCGGCAGCAGCTCGTTCAGCGCTGAACGAGAGGACGCCGACCTACGACCGCCCTCCCCTTTGTGACGAACCTCTCATATCGCACAGGCCCAGCATGTCGTGGCTCCTCCCGTCCAGTACGTCCGATGGTCTCTTTCTGAAGCCTCGCTCTGGAGCTGACCCGACTCGCCTGCGCCAGTCCCGAGCCTCCTCGGCGGCGCATCAGCAGCCCCCCCGACCACCTCTGATACGCCGACGCCTGTGACCAACGACCTGAAGCCCAGCAGCAAGGGAGCTGAGCCTGCGTCCGCAGAGGAAGAGGAGGACAAAGACGCCCCACCGCCCTTCCCCCTTCCAGATTCACACCAGCGCTCCTCCGCGCCGTCCAAAGCCAGCAGCGCCCTCGCCCCTTCCCCTCCTCCCCCGCCGCCGACGTTCACCATCTCCGCGCCCGAGCTCCGCGACCCCCTCTCCTTCACCGACGACGATTTCAACTACGACGCCCCTCCCACACGGCGCAAAGCCGGCGGCGGCGCGAGCGAGCTGAAGACGCCAACGACGACGACCAAGGTCGTCAAGACGCGCGAGAAGGTCGGGCTTGCGCCCGGGTGCTCGGCGCTCGACTGGTCGCGTGCGCAGAGGGTGGGCCAGCTGGACGGCGTGCCGCTTCGCGTGCGTTTCTCTCCTCTCCTCTTCTTGCAGAGGGTGCGCAGAGGCTGATGGCGAGCGGATATGGTGACAGGGCGCCAACCTCCCCCCGCACCCGATCCGCGTAACGCCCTCGCTCCTCGCCGCGCACAAGGATCCGGCAAAGGGCGACGCATGGACCGCCATCAACGGTCGGGTGTACAACATCTCGCCGTACGCGCGGTTCCACCCAGGCGGGGTGAAGGAGCTGATGCGGTGTGCAGGGAGGGACGGGACGAAGCTGTTTAGTGCGCCCTCTCTCTCTCTGTGTTCCATTCGGTCCGACGGACTCGCGCTGATGAAGCTGGTGGAAACAGTGGCTACGCACGCCTGGGTCAACCCGGAGTTCATGATGGAGGGCTGCTGGGTCGGCATGCTCGTGCCCGAATGAGGCCGCGGACGAGACGACGGGATTAGCCTTCATTGACTCTGAAAGGTCGGTGGACCAATCCTCGCGCTCAAGCAGGCGCAGCGGCATCTGTGTCGCACGACGCGGGCGCGAGCGTTGCACGAAGGGTGCGAAACACCCGTGAGCAACGGCCTGCTGTGACAGGGCCCATGCGCGGCGGAGACAGACGGCTGCGACGATTCCCCTTCCCCTCCGCTCGCCTCTCCAAGCCGACGTTTCCCTCCAGCTCCAAGATGTCAATAGAATGAACCGGTCTTTATCATCCAGCCCACCCGTCTTCTACTTGCGCGGCGGCGGCAGCGGGCGCGCCTCCTTCCCGAGCGGCTCCGTCCTCTTGCGCATGTACTCCCAGTGCGAGCTGTCCTCGGGCCGCTCCGGGCGATCGCCCTGGCCCGGCCAGTCGCCCGTGGGCGAGAGGTCGTACCGCTTGACGATGTTGGGCGCGTACGGGTGCTCGGGCCCCTGGAAGACCTTGAGACGCGCGAGCCGGAGCTCGCGCAGGCGGTTCTTGGGCAGCATGCGCGAGACAGCGCGCGCGATGATCTGCCGTGCCACACAGATGCGTGATGCAGGGGGTCGCAAAGGACAAAGGGCAGGGGACAGGTGCGCAGGCGAGGCGTGAAGCGCAGAGGAGGGATGGACAGAAGCGGGTGGTCCGCCGTGCAGGCAACGTCAAGGCGTCAGAAGAGAGGTTCTTCCCACCGATACAATCAAGGAGCACAGATGGACGCACGTCTTCCGGTCGGCGCTCCATCACTTCCTTGAACGCATAGTGTCTCGAGTTGCCCGGGAACGTCGACGGCTTAAAGTAGCTGCTCGTGAACGACCATCCAAAGCGCGGTCAGCTCCAGGTCGCCTCCTGCAACAACCTGTTCGGACGGAGGGCACGCACTACTTCTGCGAAGGCTTCTTGCCCGACAGGAAGACCTTCTCGCAGTTGGTCACGACGACGTAGTCGCCGCAGTCGGCTGCGAGCAAGGGTGCGTTGCGAAGGGGGTGAGCTCGGGCGGAAGGCAGGCCAGCGACAAGGAAGGGGAAGGACGCACTGCTTCGGTCAAAGATGGGCTTGTGCTTGCCCATGAGCACGATGGCGATACGTGCCGCGACCTTGCCTGCGCGCGAGGCGGGCGCGACAGCGTCGAGTGGTCAGCGATGAGGCTTGAAGGGGTAAGCAGACGGAGGGGGGCCGGAAGTAGACGCACCGAGCGTGCGGTTCTGGAGGTCGACCTGGTGCCAGAGCCGGGCAGCACCGAGGCCTGCGTTGCCGATGTTCTGCGACATGCTGTCGAGGAGCTACGACAGAGGAGGGAACGGGGAGGGCAGAGGAAAGAGGAGGAAGGCCGGCGGGGGATAGGTGTTCGGAGGGAGCAGGCAAGACCGCGCGGGCGGGATGGGTCGACGGCTGAGGCCTGACAACCACCTGCCCTCCCCCACGCCGCCGCCTTCTTCCCAGGCTCAAGCAGACAAGGGCTGCAGCCATGCCCAAGTACTACTGCGACGTGCGTCTCTTCTTCTCCGCGGCTTTGATGCTCGCCGGGGTTGGTGCTGATGCTTATCCCGCTCCCCGTCAACGCCTCGCCCTGCCTGCAGTACTGCGATGTCTTCCTGTGCGCCCTCCTCTGTCGCACCTCCTGCGTCTTGTGCTACGTGCTGACTGCATTCTGTCATCGCTCTAGGACCCACGATTCGGCTTCGGGTGCGCTTCTTTGCTGGCTGTAGCTCGCCGCACGAGGCAGGACAGCCCAGGCTGATCCTCCCAGTTGCTTGCCGGCTTGCTCGCCCCCCTCAGTTCGCAAGGCCCACAACAACGGTCGCAACCATCTGCAGAACGTCCGAGACTACTACGCCGGTCCGTCCGTTGTCCTTCAGCGGCTTGTCTCCGCGGAGGAGGTGTCGAAGAGCTGCCGGCTGACGTGCATCTTGTTGCTCGCCTGCTAGGCCTCGACCACGACAAGGCGCAGGACATCATCGACCAGATCATCAGCGCACACGCTAACGGCCCGCCGATGGGCATGGGAGGTATGGGGATGGGAATGGGTGGACCTATGGGCGGAATGGGAGGCATGGGCAGTATGCGGTACGTCCCGTTCGTCCCCGCCCGCCTCTGCGCTCATCTCTCCTGACGCTGCGCGATGACGGTAGCATGGGCCCGGGCTTCATGAACCCCGGTGCAGGATCGCCGTACGGTGGGCGGCCGCCGCCGCAGTTCGGCGCCGGAATGGGCATGGGCCCTCCAGGTGGATCGGGAGGCGGCCAGTACCAGCCCCAACCCTTCCAGCCTTCGCCATTTGCCAACAGCGGACCCGGTGGGCCGGGCGGGCCTCCAGGAGGTGGACCAGGTGGACCCGGAGGAGGACCAGGAGGGTTCCAGCCCCCGCCGCCTCATCTGATGCAAAGCGCGCCGCGGCCGACGCTTCCCCCTCAGGGTGGGTCCTTCGGGTCGCCCGCCCCGCCTGCTGGGAGTCCATACGGCGGTCCGCCCGGCGGCGGAGGCTTCAATGGCCCTCCTCCCCCGCCGCCACAGGGCGCGCCCAACGGCTACCCGTCACCGGCGAACGGCATGCCCCCTCGCCCGTCGTTCCTGCCCCCGCCGACGCTCGGCGGCGCGTCTGGCGGTGGCGGGGGTGCGCCGCCGCCCTTCAACCCTGCGCAAGCACACGGGCTGAACCCGGAGCGTGCGCGCATGCTCGGCATGCAGTAGACGCGGAGCGGGACTGAGATGCGGCGGAAAAGGGACCCACGCCCGTGTTGAGTGTACGAGTAGCGGCACGGAAGGACATGAATGCATGCGCCTTCACTTCGGGATCTGCGCTGCTCATCGGCGAACTTGTCGACGACTCCTTCTGTCATTCCTCTCGTTCAGTTCCAGTGCGCAAGTGCTCTGCGCGTGCAGTTCGAACTTTTTGGTCGCGAGCTCCGATCCGCCGCCGCGACGGTTCAGCCCACCGCAGCGCACCCCATCCCTGCCCTCTACCCTTCCCTTCTCCCGAAAGGTCCCCCAGTAGGACAGACCTATCGTCAGAATGCAGCGCGTCCTTCGGTCCGGCGCCCCGCGGTGCAGTTCGTCCTCGGCAGCGGCAGGCGCGAGCTCCAGACGGCTCGCGGCCTCCTGTCCGCGAGCTCCCTTCCCCCGGCCGTCTGCATCGCCCCTCGCTCTCCTCAGCACATCGGCCCCGCTCCGCTCAGCCGTCACATCGACATGCTCGCTCCGCCGGTTCGCGACGAGCTCGCGGAGAGCAGCGGCGATCGAGCCGTCCACGCCGGTGCTGGACGAGCATGGCGCGCCTGCGCTCTCGCACATCCGCACGCTCGCCGTCATTGCGCACGTCGACCACGTACGTCCTTTCCGCCCGCTCTCTCCTGTGCGCCGCGCACTGACAGGTGCACTCATACGATCGCTCTCGCTGCGGTGCCACAGGGCAAGACCTCGCTCGTCGACCAGCTCCTTCGCCAGTCCGGCACCATCAAGAAGCTGAGCGACGCCAACCTCGCCGGGCTCTCAGGCACGCAGGCCGACGACGGCTTTATCACGCGTGCGATGGACTCGAACGACCTGGAGAAGGAGCGAGGTTCGTCTTGCGCTCGCGCGAAGCAATGTGCAGAGTGCGCGAGGGATAGGGACGGGCGCTGATTCGGTAGTCCTTCGCAGGAATCACCATTCTCTCAAAGTGCACGAGGTGAGCACCCCCTTCGAGCCTCGTTATATGAAGGTATAGATGCTGACAGACCTTCTGCTTTCTGCAGTGTCATCTACAACAAGCACTTGATCAAGTGCGTCGTCTCGAGGCTCTTCATCGAGTGAATGCGCAGCACGTAGGCGAAGGAGCTGACCCTGCGTTCCCTCCTCGCCCTCACCCAGCATCGTCGACACGCCCGGTCACGCCGACTTTGGAGGTGAGGTTGAGCGCGTGCTGTCGATGGTTGACGGCGTTTTGCTGGTCGTCGATGCGACGGAGGGCCCGTCGACGCAGACGCGGTTCGTCCTTGGCAAGGCACTCGCCGCCGGCCTGCAGTATGTTCTCCTCTTCAAGCGCCATCATCTTCAACGACTGGACTGATGGTGATTCTGCTGCGGTTGCAGGCCCATTGTCGTCATGAACAAGGCGGACCGTTCGACCGCCCGCCCGGAGCAGGTTGACTCGGACCTTTTCGACCTCTTCGCGAGCCTGGACGCGACGGACGAGCAGATGGAGTACCCGTTGATTTATGCGTCGGCCAAGCAGGGATGGGCCTCGCTTACGCCGCCCGAGAAGCCCAAGGCCGACACCGAGTCGACCAATGTCGCGCCGGCGAGCGACATGAAGCAGCTTTTCGACCTGATCCTCAAGGAGGTCCCGCCGCCGACGAGGCTCGACCGCAGCAAGCCGTTTTCAATGCTGACGACGCAGATCGACTACGACACGTACGTCGGAATGTTGTACCTTGGCCGCGTCGAGAGCGGCATCCTCAAGGTCGGCGACAAGCTCCTCGCTCTCAGCCCGGACGGCGTCAAGCAGGGCGAGGGCAAGGTCACCAAGATCTTCGGTCGCGTCGGACTCGACAAGGCCGTCGTCGAGCAGGCTGGTGCGGGCGAGATTGTCAGCATTGCCGGTATTCCGAACGGAGGCGTCAACTGCACGCTTGTCTCGGTCAATGAGCCTGAGCCGAAGGCTCTTCCCGTTCGTCCGCCTCCCCATCTTGAGCTCCGCGCATGAAAGCTGATCACAGTTTTGCGAATTGCCACAGTCCACGCCGCTCGACCCGCCGACTGTTTCCATGTTCGTCTCGCCCAACGACTCGCCCTTCGCCGGCAAGGAGGGAACGAAGCTCACCGCAGCTGTCATCAAGGACCGTCTGATGAAGGAGGCCGAGACGAATGTTGCGCTCAAGGTTATTGAGGATCTTCAGTCGGCCGAGACGCTCGAGATTCGCGGCCGTGGCGTTCTGCACCTCGGCATCCTGCTCGAGGAGCTCCGGCGCGAAGGGTTCGAGCTCGCCGTCTCACCTCCCAAACCCGTGCTCAAGCGCGACCCCAACACGAAGCAGATCATGGAGCCGATCGAGGAGGCGACCGTCGTCGTCGACAGCCAGTACATCGGCGTCGTCATCGAAAAGATGACCAAGCGCAAGGCCGAGATTCTCTCGTACGACGAGGATGATGGCAAGGTCAAGGTCGTCATGGAGGTGCCTGCGCGCGGTCTGCTTGGCTACGTCTCTGGAGGTGCGCCGTCGCCTTCAGCCTCCTCTCGAAGCCAATGCTGACTGCTTGCGTCCCATCCCCCCCCCCCCCCCCCCCCACCCCCCCCCCTCTCCCCCACCCCCCCCCACCCCCCCCACCACCACCCACCCCCCCCCCCCCCCCACGCCCCTACGCAGCCCCCAACACAC
>MVAM01000260.1:0-18551 GCA_014825675.1 Cystofilobasidium ferigula
CGCCAGGACAACCTGCCGCGCCGCACCAGTCCGCGCAACTTCCTCACCCCGCGCATCACGCTCGTCCCGACCGCGTCGGCCGACCCGCTCTTCCTGCCGCTCGCGAGGGACCCGGAGCTCGAGGTCGCGTTCACGATGTGCAACCCGCCGTTCTACGCTTCGAGGGGGGAGATGGAGCGGCTGGCGGCGGGGAAGGAGTTGGCGCCTCATGCGGTGCGTTCCCGTCCTCCGCCTTCGCTCCGCGAAATGTGCCGACGAGCAACGAGGCTGACGGGTCGCGTGAGGGTCGTGCGGGAAGGTGTGCACGGGCGCGGAGACGGAGATGATCACCCCCGGTGGGGAGGTCGCGTTCGTCCAGCGGATGATCACCGAGTCGCTCGCCCTGCGCACGCGCTGCCGGTGCGTCCGATCTCTCCCACTTCACCCCTTCGCCGCCCGCGCCCGGCGCTGACGAGCGTCCGCGAGCAGGTGGTTCACTTCCCTCCTCGGCAAGTTCTCTTCCGTCCCGCCGGTCGTCGACGCGCTGCGCGCGCAGGGCGTGAGCAACTACGTGCTGCACGAGTTCGTGCAGGGGCAGACGAGGCGGTGGGCGGTGGGATGGTCGTTTGGCGCGGCGGTGGCGCCTGACGTGCGTCGCACTTTTTGCCTCTCTCTGAGGTCGCTTGCTTGATCGGACGGTGCTGACAGGCTGCGCGTTGAGCAGTCGGTCGGCCGACCGGCATCAAAACCGCTCCACCCGTACCTCCCGCCCTCCAACACCCGCTCCTTCACTTTTCCTCCCTCCGCCTCTCCCACTGGGCCGCCGTTCTCGAGCGCCGACATCCTCGACGCCGTTCTCCCGCACCTCCGTGCCTTGCCGGGCGTGACGGTGGCCCCCTTCCCGCCGGGCGGGGTACATGCGGAGGGCGGGTTCGTCGTGCGCGCACGGGAGCACAGCTGGTCGCGCGCCGCGCGGAGGAAGACGAAGGCTGCGCAGGTCGCGCGGTCGAACGGCGACAGCGAGGCGGCGGCGGCGGCAGCGGAGGAGGAAGAAGGCTCGCTCCTCTCGTGCCTCTTCACCCTCACCCCCACTTCACCTCCTCCTCCTCCTCCCGCCGGCCCGTCGTCGCCCAACCCAACCCCTTCGCTCACCCTCACCTCCCACTTCCTCGCCCCGGGCCGCCCCTCGGCCGCAGGTGCGGGCGCGCCCGACGTCCCCGCGCGCAGGCTCGCCTGGGACGGCCTGTGGCTGCACGTGCTGCGCAAGGCGCGGGACGCGCTGCTGCCTGGCGGGGGGTCCGCCGCCGGGGGCGGCAAGGGGGATGTCGAGATGCGATGAGCGTCTCCTGGGCTCGGGAGGCGAGGGGAAGAGGCATCGCATGCAGGAGGGGTCGGCCGCGGGCAGGGCAGGTGGGTGGGAGGTGATGCGCGTTGCACGACATGGACGGGTGGTCAAGAAGTGAATTGAGGGTTATCATACAGGAAGGAAGGGGAGGGTGCTCAGTGAATCCAACAGGGTGAGGAGAGGAGGCAAAGAGAAGAGCTCGGAAGCAGAGGGGAAGACGTGCAGCTCACAGAGCCGCTCGCTCGAGCGGCTCGCTAGTCCGCCCCAGCTCGCGCGCGCGCTCCGCCTCCTTCTTCGCCCGCTTCCTCTCGTACTTTCTCGCGCGCTTCCTCGCGCCGGGCTTCGCGGCCTTGCTCTCCTCGCGGTCCTGCTCGTCGTCCCCAGCTTCACGCTCGAGCGGGTGCGGGTCCTCGAGCGCCGAGTGGAAGTCCTCGCTCACGGGGCTCTTGGCCGACCCCGGGTCCGTCGACGGCGTAGGGGAGACGTTGCCGGCGCTGGTAGAGGCTGGCGGGGACAGAAGGAGCGTCGAGGACGTAGGGGAAGGCGAGAGATCCGAGGACGACGGAGGGAGGAGGTAGGGGTACGTCGGCGAGCCGAGGTGGGCGGCGGTGGACGAGGTCGAGCAGTTCGACAACGGGCGCTGTACCGCGAGCGGCGGCCGTCTCGTCAGGCTCAAGCCAGCTGTTGGCAGGATAGGCTAGGAGAGACGCACGTCGTCGTGCAGCCCTTCACGGCGCTCACGCAGCAGATGCTCGAACAGCAAGCCCGAAGGCTGACCGTCGCGCACCGCCTTGACGCCCGTGTTCCTCCCGCGGGCCCCTCTGGTCGGGCTTGCCCCGGCCTCCGTCTCCGCCGGCGCCCAGCACTCGCTGCTCGTCTCCTCGCCAGTGCCATCGGCTGTCGGCGTGGTGCTCGCAGTCACCCAGTCGACGCTGCTGTCACGGTCAGAGGGAGTGCCCTCAGGATCGTGCGGCAGGCGGAGGGGAGTGTCATCTGGCGACTGGGGCGGCGAGGGGAGGGGCGACGTGAAAGTCTGCGGCACCCAGGGCAAGGGAGCAGTCGTCAGTGAAACGCGCGCGTACGATGAGCTTGCGGATCGACGCACGTCGGCGGCCAGCAAGCCCGAGTTCTTGGTAGGCGTGCGCTTGCTGTTGCCCAAGACGACCGATGCGTGCGGCGCGCGCGACAAATGCTTCGAGTGCTGGCGGGGCACTGAACTGCTGCACTCCTGCTCCGGCGCTGTTCATCAGGTATCACAATCAGTGAAGGTCTAGTCACCTCTGACTGAAGCACTCGACGTACAGGCGTGGGGAGTCGGCAGACTGACGGGCAGCTCGAAGCCGAGCATCGTCGACGGCCTGGGCAAGACGCCCTCGTTCTCAGCGGCGCTGATGAACATCCCGCGGTCCTCGTCGTCCCGCAAGTCGCTGACGTCGTTGTCCGACAAGGCCGAATGGTAGTCCTCGCCTGCAGCAGAAAGGGATTGTGTGGAAAGGGCGCATGATCATCAGCGCTGCCCGCTCAGTCTTCGTCGATTGAGTCCTCAGCCCCCCCCCCCCCCCTTTACCCTCGCCACGGCGGAAAGACGTCCACCTCGTCCATCGCTACCAGCTCCGCCCTCAACGCAGACACCTACCGCCCGCTCCCGCTCCCGCTGCGCCCGTGGTCGCGCTCAAATGTCAGCTCGCCCGGCCGCGCGTGCGCGAACGGCCCGAGCGTCCAGAACGGCACGAAGCGCTCGCTGCGGGACATACTGCCAGCCCACCGATGGGTGTGCAGGTGCAGCGGCATCGGTCCATGCCCGTACAGGAGGAAGGAGGTCGACGAACCTATGTGAGCCGATGCGTTGGTGCCCGTAGAAGAGGACGTCGTGGACATCCGTCCGCGAACCGGCGGGGGGAGGTTAGCGGAGATGACAGACGCGTCGAGGGGCTCGAGGGCCAGGTGGTCCACCGGCACCGTGTCGGTGGATCCGGTGACGGCAGCCGTCTGTACGGCAAAGGGACGTCAGTCGGCCAGCCGTGGTGATACGACACCTACGTAACACACCTCCGTCCCATCACTAGCCGTGCCAGAGCTCGGGAGCGGTGTCTCGGCGATCTGCGAGCAGGGTCAGCCGGCATGCGCAAGTTTGAGGACGGAATCAAGAGGACGTACGGGTGCGCACTCGTCGACGCTCATTTGGGAAGCGCTCACGCTCGGGTCTGGAGGACCCTCAACGTCGCTGAACTTTCCGCATCGGTCGTGCGTCTTTCGAGAAAGCAGGTCAGCTTCAGCCCAGAAGATGTAGTAGCCCAGGGTGCGAACGTACAATCTCGAGGTCCTCAATCTGGCCCGACGCTGCGAAGGCACGTTCCTCGGATCGGCGCAGGTCGCCAATGTCGCTCCCAAGCGACTGGACGTCAGCACCCGAGACGATGCTCTCATAGTTGTCGAGACGACTGTTCGACGCGGGGCGGCGTCCGATCTCAAGCTCGACGCCCGACTCGACAATCTGCAGCGTGAAAAAAAGGCTTTGGTCAGGCTCGGTTGGTGCAAGCAGGAAGACGAAGGTAACATGCCGCGGAGAAGCTGTCCTCATCGGAAAGGCGCCTCCCGAGCCGCGCCGCTGGCAACTCCTGACCGCCTGCGTCGATCAGCCTCTCTGGGGGCGTGAAGAGGTGCTTGCCCGCTGAACTGTTGCTCTTGAGCTGCTGGTTTAGTTGCAGCACCTCGTGCTCGCTCACAAGCGGGTATCGGTCAAGCGGGTCCATGCTGGCCGAAATCGTCAGGGCTGGGCTGGGTACTGGCGAGCCCAGACGCGGCTGGTTCTACGGTGCGAATGTTAGCCGTTCGCCATCTTCCGCGAGAGGGTCTTGAGAAGCGGCACACCTCGCCGTGCGGGTCCGAATAGTCGCGGTACAGGTAGCTGAGCTGGACAGGCTCGTACGCTCTGGCCTGCGTCGTGCCAAAGTGTGAGCGCGGGTGGGGATGGTGCTGCGAACGCTGCGACGTCATCGACCCGCCGTCCTGGCGTGTTGCTTGAGGGTCAGCCCTCGCTCCCGCACGTGCGAGAAAGGTCGAAGGCATACTGGAAGACCGAGGTTGACCTGGCCTCGAGCCGCCTCAACCGCTTCAGCCTCCTCATCCTTCTGCCCGCCAATCTCCTGCGCAGCATCACCCTCCTCGCTGCCCTTGGCCTTGTCGGCGACAGAAAGTCGAGACGCTCCACCCTTGCCGTCAGCGGCCTCCTTGGCCTGCTCCGCGCCCCTGTTCTGCGCCTCGCCTCCCTCGCCCAGCGCCTCCTCCTCGTCCTTCCACGTCACGCGTCTCACGTGCCCAGGCCGTGCAGGCCTGTCGCCCTGCGTCGGGCGGGCCGGACTATGTTGGCTGTCCGGGGCCCATGCACCGAGCACAGCTGGCGGGAGGCGGGCGACCTTGATGGATGCTGGGGAGGGGAGGAATGATAGGGGCTCGTCGTCCTCGCGGACGGGGGTGAGCGGACGAGCGGGCAAGGCCTGCAGATCCGTGCTGAAGAGGTCAGCATGACCTCTGGATAGATGAGGGAGACGGACCGACGGCTGACCTTGACGCTCGCCGCAGCCCTCCCACACAGGTCGTCTTTCTTCTCAGGCGCCTTGGGGCCGTCATCGAGATCGCCTCCCCCCACCTGGATCACAGGGGCAAAGGCAGCTAACGGTTAGCTGCTTGCAGAAGCAAGGCAGACAGGGAAGGCGAGATGCACCTCCCGGTCCCTCGCCACGAGCTCGCCGACGACCCGGCCAAGGGCGACAGGGACGGTGAGCCAGAGGACGACAGGCAGGAGGACGGCCGTCTGAGCGCCGTGCGAGAGCGTGCGGAGCATTGCTGGCCGTGTTGGCTCGCGGGAGGGTAGCTGGGTGTCGGAGGAAGGCCAAGGGTTCGAAGGCAGCAGGCAGCTGAAAGAGAGTTGAGGCGGACCATCAGCCCCTGTTGGACGATCCCGGCGTGCCTGACGACCACCACACCGGCCGACCCACATCAACACAGATGACGATCAAGGTGCTTGCAGCAGCTAAGTGTAGCGCTCACACGCCGCTTCATGAGCGGCTTCCCGAGGTCATGTTGCGTCAGCTCGGTCAGCGGGGTAACCTCCGACGGGCGCAGGAACCCCCGTCCTTGGTGCGCATCTTGCCTGAGCGACCCTGGTTTTGCGAGGACGCCAGCCTTTGCGAAGAGCATGCCTCTCAGCCAGCGAACAGCCCCCAGTCCTCGACACGGAACCCGGTCACGGCGCGCTCGAACTGCCGCTGCGCGAAGGCCTCGAGCGCCGGCTGCGGGCAGTTGACCGTCAGAACGATGTCGGTGTTCTTGTCTGCAGCGCGAAAAGGCGCGAACGGTAAGAAGCGCACGAAGGTCAGCTCGGTCTCGAGGTCGGACAGCGGTTGGGGTGCGCAGCGGTGGGAGGGACGGCGACACACCTGCGATCCGCCAGACGCTCATGAAGATGCGAACCTCGTCCTCGTCCTTCTCCTTGCCAAACTTGCGCACACGCTGCGTCCCACTGAGCGTCCATGCGAGCGGCTGATTTGGCGGGCTCAGCGGTGTGGAAGTCGATGCTGGCGGAACTGTCGTGCTGCTGACGGAGGAGGAGAGCGCGTCGTTGTCGTGCGCAAGAGAATCAAAGTGGAAGCTGCAAACAGACGAGGGAAAGGCACGGTCAGCAATGGTCTTGCGCAAAAACGCAGACACAAGAACGACGTACTTGAGGGCCTCCTTCGCGTCGCCGGGGACGGCCTCGAGGATCTCGATGATGTACGTCACGTCCGAGTCTGGGCTGAGCCACACCTCCTGGGTGTCGGGAATCTGCCGCAAATCACTGCGCGTCGTCGAACAGACGGCAGATTTTCAGCTTTGAACATGTACGACGAGAAGTAGCCTGAGCGGACCTGGCATCGATGAGGTTGGCGGGCAGGTCGGCGCTGAGCCCGCCGCCGAAGAGGGCGTGGCGGGACGAGGACGGCGACGGGTCGTGCGCGCCAGTTGCTGCCTGAGAGGCGGACATGGATCTGAATGCTGCCGCTGGATGAGTGTCCCTGCTGTCGAGCTGTGCGTGCGTGCGTGCGAGGGTCTGCTGCAGGGGGTTGGGCCTGGTCTTTGTCTTGCGTCTCCTGGGTCGGTGCTAGGCTGCTAGCGGCATGCGCGCGGCTCTCCTTCTTTCAGCCCTCCCTCCGCCCGTCACCCTCCGACCCATCTTTCCTTCGTCTTCCTGTACCTCTTATCACCTTTGCGGCCAAGCATGACCTCGCGCATCAACATCAACCGCCCGCCACAGACCGCGTCGCCGGCCTACACGCCCAACGTGCCCAGCGGCGGCAGCCACCGTCGGCAGCAGTCGCACATCCAGGGGCTCGCGACGTCGCTCGGGATCGACGACACGCAGCTCGAGGGCGTCAAGCAGGTCACGTCCAAGGTCGAGGACGCGATCGAGAACCTCACGCACCCCATCAAGCCCTACCTGCCCGCGCTCGCCAGGTGCGTTCAGACCTTTTCTTCGCTGCTGGGCGGCGACGGCGACGCGGGCGCGGATGAGATGGAGGCCGCCAGTCGTGCGTGACGTGCACGCCGGAAGTGAAGTGCTGGCGGGTTTCACCTGCCGTCCTTCCTCCCAACGAGGACTTCCCAGACGTGCAGGGCAGCAGGACGGTCTTGTGTGGGATGGGCACCAGCGGCCGGCGCTTTGCTGGAAGGTTGTGCGCTGGACAGGGGCTGACCTCGTCGTGCTGCTTTCTTCTTGACCTCCCCTTTTCCTCGCCTGTCCCCTCGCCCTCTCGCAGGTTCCTCATCGTCGCCACCTTCCTCGAGGATGCGCTCCGCATCATCACGCAGTTCAGCGACCAGCTCTGGTACCTCCAAACGTGCGTCCTCTCCCCTTGCAACCTGCGCTCGCGCGCGCGAACCGGGTGAGCTGGCGACTGAAACGGCCGCTCCCTTGCACGCATGCACTAGGCAACGGCACTTCCCCCGGGGCATCTCGCACCTCTTCCTGTCGATTAACGTCGTCGTGCGTCCCACCATCTGCTGCTCCGGCTTCCTGCGTCTGCGCAAGTGCTAATTTGTTGCGCTTTGGTCGGCTTTGCGCCCGCGCAGGTCATGACGACCTGCTCCGTCCTCGTCATCCAGCGCAAGTACCCCCAGCATGCCATCGGCGGTCTCCTCGGTGTCGTCGTCGGTCAGGCGCTCGGCTACGGCCTCATCTTTGACCTGTCGTTCTTCCTGCGCAACCTGTCGGTCATCGGCGGCCTGCTCATGGTCCTCAGCGACGGTCTCGGCGCGAAGAAGCAGCTGTGGGCCGGTCTGCCTAGCATCAGCGAGACCGACCGCAAGAAGTAGTGCGCCCACCCCCAGCTTTCCGCTTAGGTCTGGTGAGAGGATTACGTGCTGATTCTCGTGCGCCTTGGCGTCACTCATCCGCAGCGTCCAGCTCGCCGGTCGCATCCTCCTTATCTTCCTCTTCGTCGGCTTTGTCTTCCAGGGCCAGTGGTCCTTTGCGCGCATCATTGTCTCGCTCGTCGGCCTCGGCGCGTGCATCATGGTCGTCGTCGGCTTCAAGGCAAAGTACTCTGCGACGTTCCTCGTGCTGCTGCTGTCGGTCTCCAACATCCTCATCAACAACTGGTGGAGCGTGCACCCCAACCACCCGCAGAAGGACTACCTCCGGTTCGACTTTTTCCAGACGCTGTCGATCGTCGGCGGCCTGCTGCTGCTCGTCACCACCGGCCCCGGCGGTCTGTCCATGGACGAGAAGGTCCGTCCGACCACCCTGGCCTTGCCCGCCAAGCAGCATCGCTGACCCAGCCCATGTCTTCTGCCGAGCAGAAGAAGGACTACTAAGCCCACTTGCGCAGATCGAGTTGACCGGGCCAAAAAAGCGAAGATGGCTGGTCGCATGCTTCTCGTTTCTTGCCGCATGCAGCAACAGACGCAACAGCAGCAGCACACCCATGTAACCCTCTCCTGCAAGCATCCTATCAAAATGAAAATGTGCTCCCCTCTCTCTCTCTCACTTTTGCGCGCGTCTTGTGCGAGTTTGAGTGCCGCCGATGGCGCACGTCATGAGCCGCGGTCGAGATTTCGGAGGGAGATCAGCTGGATCTCCCTCTCCGCCCTCCTCCCCAGTGCATGCTCCCCCGCCTCGCCCGCACCCTCCCCAGCAGATCGTCCTTCGCCTCGCCGCTCCTCCGTATCACCCGCCCGCACAGCAGCATGTCGTCCAGCCTCGTCATCCCGACCTCGTCCGAGTACACCAACGAGGCCCGCGTCGCCGTCCAGGCCGTTGTCCGCGCGGCGTACATCACGCACAAGGTCCAGAGCAGCCTCAAGCAGCAGGACACCGAGACAAAGGTCGACAAGAGCCCCGTCACTGGTCAGTCAGGCTCGCTCCGACGCTAGGTTGCGCTCGCGCTGTGCTGATGCTGGCGCTCGCCTTGCACCTCCCTCCTCGCCGCCCCCTTGTCGTCGTTCTGCCTCTGCGCTTGCCGGTACTTCGCTCGATCTCGACAGTCGCCGATTACGCCTCGCAGGCCCTCCTTTCGCACCTGCTCAACCTCTCCTTCCCGTCGGACCCCCTGATCGGCGAGGAGGACACGACGTCGCTGCGCTCTTCAGGCGAGCAGGCGTCCTCCATGCGCTCGACGATCGTCAGCCTCGTCAACGAGGCGCTCGCGCTCGAGGGCGGCGACGTCGGAGAGAAGCTCGGCCAGCTGACCGAGGAGCAGGTGCTCGAGTCGATCGACCGCGGCAACAGCGAGGGCGGCAAGAACGGCCGCTGGTGGACGTGCGACCCGATCGACGGCACCCTCGGTGAGTGAGCTTCCCTCTTCGCTCGGGCTCGTGCCCCGTTAAGCCAGGTTGCTAGTAGCTGACCCTGTCACGCTCCGCACTCGTTCGCGGTCGTCAGGCTTCCTCCGCGGCGAGCAGTACGCCGTCTGCCTTACGCTCATCTCGCAGGGCGTGCCCGTGCTCGGCCTGCTCGCCTGCCCGAACCTGCCCTTCCCCTCGCTCAAGGCGCCGACGTCCAAGGGCTCCTTCTTCCTCGCGACGGCCGGCGCGGGTGCGTTCCAGCGCGCACTGACGCTCCCGCTCGACCTGTCGCCCGCCGCCGCGGCCCAGTCGGGCTCCGCCAACCCGTTCACGCCGATCCACCTCGCCTCGTCGCCTGCGTCCGCTGGGCCGCCCGCGATCCTCGAGTCGGTCGAGGCGTCGCACTCGTCGCACGCGATCAACGCGAGCATCTCGTCCTCGGTCGCGATCGGCGAGCACCTGCGGATGGACTCGCAGGCAAAGTACGGCGCGCTCGCCCGCGGCGACGGCGAGATGTACCTCCGCGTGCCGACGAAGTACAGCGGCGGCAAGGTGTACGAGGAGAAGGTCTGGGACCACGCGTCGGGCTTCGTGCTCGTCAAGGAGGCCGGCGGCAAGGTCGGCGACTGCTGGGGCCGCGAGCTCGACTTTGGCGTTGGCAGGACGCTCAAGAACAACGACGTGCGTCGCCGCCCCTTTCCTTCATCCTTTGAACTCCTTGCAGCGGCCAGAGCTGACGCTCGCCCTGACCTTCGCCTCCTGCAGGGCGTCATCGCCACCTCGAGCGCCGTCTACTCCAACGTCATCTCCGCCGTCCGCTCAGCCATCCTCCAGGCCAACCCGGACGTCGACGCCCCCGCCGCGGCCGTCGCTGCGGCCGTCGCCGAGGACGCCGTGGCAGACGAGGTGCGCGAGGCGCGCGAGGGCGCGAAGGACGCCGTCGAGAAGGGCACGGCGGGCGTCGTAATCGGCGAGGAGCAGGCGGCGCCGACGTCGTGAAACGCGCCCCGCTGTAGCTCGCAACGGAAAACATGACTGTCGAACGGCCTTGTACCTTTGTACCCCTCCCTCTTGCGCTAGTACCTTCAGTATGACATGTATTAAGCTTGGGCGTGACGAACAGTGGGCCGCGTGAAAATCAGAATACATGGTTGCGCTTTGCAGCAGCGGTGCGAGGCAGAAGAGCGCGGCGACCGATGAGCAGGGGTGTGAAAGACGAGGATGTACGTGCAGGACAAGGATGGACAGATATGAAAGCAGGTCGACGGCGACAGTTGAATGGAACGAAGCAAAGGGGGGAAGGAGAAAAGGAAGGCGGATCACCGGCGGGAGGGAAAAGGGGGGGGGGGGGGGGCTGAATCGTGTATAGTCGCCGTCATCTTGGGGTGAAGAGGCTGGTGATGCAGACGAAGGCCTGGTAGAAGGCTGTTGTCGGGAGTGGGACGAGAGTCGATCAACGGCGAGTCGCGGCTCAAGAGCAAGACGAGAACGCACCTGCTGCCGCTTCACGCAGCCTCATCGACATCCAGGCCGCTTTCTACCGCAACGTCGGCAGCAGCGGCGTCCTCTGCAAGCTCCGCACCTTGCGAGCCGGGGCGAGACGACGTCTGCTGCACAGTCGGCTCGGGCGTGTCCACGCTCGAGCTCACGATCGGTGCGGGCGTCGCCTCGTCGTCCTCTTCGTCCCCGCCCGCGCCCAACGGCGTCTGTCCGTCGGCCGCAGTAACAGCAGCAACGGTGGCGGCAACGGCGGGGGCAGACGGCTGGCGGTACCTGCTCGAACCCGAGAACCCGGGCGGAGGGGGGATGAACGACGCGGACGGCATCGCGCCGCCCGTCGTGCCGACCGCAAGCGCGGGCGGCTTCGCGAACGTCAGCGGCTGCAGCGGCTCGTGGTACGCCGCCGCCGCCGCCGCCGTCGTCGTCGTCGAGGATGCATCGTCCGCGGAGAGCGGCGCGCCTGCGGCCGACGGCGCGGGCTGCTGGAACGTGAGCGGCTGAAGCGGGGGCGGCGCGGCGTCGGGGTAGGCCGGCCGGATCACCCCGTGTGGAGGGGGCGGCGGAGCGTACTCGCCGTATTGCTGGTGCTGGTGCTGCGGGGGCGCCTGTCCGGGCGGCGGAGGTTGGTAGTAGTGCGCGTAGGGGTCCTGCGCGTGCGTCGGCAGCGGCGGCGGCGGCTGGCCGTAGTACGGCGCCGGCGGGTAGCTGTGCGGGGGGTACGGGGCGGGTGCGACCTGCCGCGAAGGCGGCGGCGGTGGCGGCGGTGGCGGAGGATGGGGCGAAGGGTAGCCGGCAGGCGAACGATGCAGCGGCTGGCCGTACGCATCGAGCGGGTACCCCTGCGGCGAAGGAAGCGGCAGCGGCGGCCGGTACGCGCCCCTTCCTCCCGCCCCCGCTGCCGCACCGTGCACGTGATACCCGCCGTACGCCTCCGGCGGGAGGTACCGCCCGAACCGGTCGTACACGGGCATCGCGCCGGGCCTGCTCGTCCGCCCGCCGCCGCGCTCCGACGGCTCGCTCTCCGCGTCGTCCTCGTCCTCCTCGTCCTCCGCGTCCTCGTCCTCGGTGGCAGAGTCGTCGTCGCCGCCGCTGCCGGACCCGTCGCTCGCGACGAGGTCGTCGTCCGAGTCGCCGACGCCGAGGCTGTCCTCCGTGACGGCGATGCTCGGGCGCCGGCGCTTGCGGCCCTTTCCGGCCGCAGCGGCCGGCGCTGCCGTACCGTCGGCTGCTGCCTTCTTGCCCGTGGCGGATGTTGCGGGCGCGCCGCTCGCCTTCTTGCGCCGGGCAGGCTTCGGCGCGGCTGGGCCAGCGCTCCCGTCGCCCGCGGCGGCGGCGGCGTTGCTCCCGCGGGCGGGTGCTTCGCCGCGGTCGACGCGCTCGTGCGTCTTGATGTGCTGCGTCAGGTTGTCGCTCCGCGAAAACTTCTTGTTGCACCGGCCGCACGAGTAGGGCTTCTCCATCGTGTGCGTCCGGACGTGCCGCTTGAGGTGCTCGAGCCGCTTGAAGTGCTTGCCGCACGTGAAGAGCGGGCAGGCAAACGTCCGCACCCCGCCCGGCTCGGACGGCGGCGTGGGCGCGACCTTGTGCGAGATGACGGGCAGAATCGCCGTCTTGGTCTGCGGGTCGATGACGGGCGCGATCGCCGACTGCGCCTGCTGCGTGAGCGACAGCCGGCCGCGCGTCGTCGCCGGCACCGGCCGACCGTTGATCATCGTCGTCGGCCCGGCGAGGAGCGGGACCGGCCGCCCGTCGGGCCCGACGACGACGTGCGCCGGCGCCGGCGGCGGAGGGGGCGCCATGCCCGACGCCTCGCGCCTCCGCTTGCGCCCCTTCTTCCCAGCAGCAGCAGCAGCAGCAGCAGCAGCCGGCGCCGGTGATGCGCTGCCCCCGTTGCTGGCGGCAGCCTCAGCAGCGGCAGCCGCCGCTGCGGACGCAGCTGCGACGGCGAGTCCTCCGAGGCGGGCGGGCGCAGCGGCGGCGGAGCCGCCCGCCTGTCCGGAGGACGACGACGCCGACGCCGACGGTGCTGCTGCTGCTGCATGGCCGTTGCGCATGTGGAGGAGCAAGCTCGACGGCGTCTCGACGCCCTCGCTCCCCCCGCGCCGGACGCGGCGGTCGTCGTCGGCGTCAGCGTCCTCTCCCTCGCCGTTCCCCCCCTGCCCATCCTCCTCCCCCGTCCCCTCCCGGACGGCGAGCGGGTGCGCCCTCCCCTTGCCCTTGCCGGCGGCGGCGGCAGCAGAAGCAGCCGCGGACGACGACACGGACCGGACGTACGGGCTGCGGATGCGCGCCTTGTACGCCGGGCTGCCCTCGAAGGGGTTGACCGCGAGCGCCGCGTGGTGGTGCACCGGGGCGGGCGGGCCGGCCGGCGCCTGCTGCTGCTGCTGCTGCTGCTGCGGGGGGTGGGGGTGGGACGGAGGGTAGGGGTAGGCCGGGTACGGCTGCGTCGGGCCGTACCCCGGCGGCGGTGGAGGGGCGTATCCGCCCGCCGAGGTCGCAGGGTGCAGCTCCGGGTCCAGATGCGCGTACACTCCAGGCCCCCGCTGCTGCTGCTGCTGCTGAGGATAGCCGTACCCGTCCCCGCCCGCGCCGTACTCGTGCCCTGCGGCCGGGGGCGGCGGGCCGTACCCGTGCGCTCCGTACCCCTCGGCGGGGGCGTATGCGAACGCGCCGTGCGGCGCGGAGGGCGCGCCGGCGGCGACGGGCAAGCTCGGCGCGGAGCTGCTGCTGCTGCCGGCGGCGGCGGAGGCGGAGGGGTCGACCGCATTCGGCAGGCCCATCTGGCGGTTGAACTGGTCCCCCCCCGCACGGATCGGTCGACGCGTGCTACCGTCAGAGCGCGCGCGCGGGGTTCGAAGACGGGGAGGGAGGGGAGCCAAGTGGACGCACCTCGTCGTTCACCCCCGGCGCTGCAGCGGCGCCGGCGCCGTCCGAGCCGTCCGTCTTCCTAGCCGCGAACTGCTCGTACAGGCTCCGGCGGGGGTCGTACCTTGCATCCCGCCGCCGCCCTCGGCGCGTCAGCATCTGGCCCTGCAAGACAGGCGCCGCCGATGCCCGACCGGCAGCGAGCGGAGCAGCAAAAAAAAGGAAAGGGAGGGGAGGAGTGGAGAGGAGGGGGGGGGGGAGGGGGCGGAGGCGACGTACGTAAAGCTCATCGCGGGCTCGCCGACGACGACGGTCGTCGGCCGCGGCTCGCCGCCGGCCTTCTCCCGCTTGAGGTCACGCTCGAGCGCATCGAGGAACAGGCGGTCGTGCGGGACCGAGAACCTGAACCCGGAGGTGCGTGCGATCCACGGGGTGGTTTGGGGCGTCAACTATGAGTCCAGTCTGCAGACGCAAAAGGTGCGGGGGGAAGGGGGGGGGGGAAGCGGAAGCGGAGGTGGACGGACCAGTAGAACACCTTCTGCTTCTTCTGCGTCCTGATACACCCGTTCCTGAACAGCAGCTCGAGAAACGGGCTCTTCGGGTCCTCGAGGCAGGCGTCCGTGCCGGGCTTCAGGTTGCGCAGGTCCGAGAAGACGCCCTCCTCGAACTTCTTGAGGTTCAGGACCGGGCGGCCGAAGGCTTCGAACCGGAAGACGAGGGCGCGGACTGCATTGGCGGGTGGGGGAGGGGTCAGCGAGGGTGCGGAAGGGCGAGGGTGGAAAGGAGGGAAAGGGAGGCCGCACCGATGTCGGTCCCCGTGACGTGGTACAGCCCGCCCCAGAGCACGCAGCTGACGCTCTCGCCGTTCGGGAGCGCGAACCTGTTGATGCTGTCGCACGGGGCGCTGACGGGCGCGTGGAACGCGCGGTTGGCGAGGAACGCGTCGTCGGGGAGGGCCCGGAGCGCGTCGGCCTGCTGGAGGAGCGAGGGCGCGGGCTTGGCGCCGCTCGAGCTGGCGGCGGAGGGCGCGTGGGCCGGGGAGGGCGCTAGCGCGAGGGACGTCGGCGACAACGGCACGGGGTGCGAAGGCGACAGCGGCGGCGGCGGCGCACCCCCTGCGAGCGGTGTCGGCCCGAAAGGGCCTGGCCGCCAGTGGGACGGCGCAGTCGCGAGGAACTGGCGCACGCGGCAGGCAGCACCGAGAGGTGTCAGCCAGGCCGTGCAGGGGCGTCGCCCGTGGGAGCGAGCGGCAGGAGAAGGTGGGGAGGAGACGCACGAACTGCAGCCGGCCCAGGTGGTTGACGAGCTCGCCCTCCTTGATCGTCAGCGGCCGGGGCACGACGCCGACCTGGCCGGCGACGTCCGCCTGCGCCTGCACCTGCGCGTGGGGCACGCCTGCGCTCTCGTGCGCCGTGCCCTCGCCGGCGACAGAGGCGGCGGCAGCCTGAGGATGCGCGGGCTCGGAGCCCCCGGCAGCAAAGTGTGCCGAGAAAGAACCTGCGCCGGCGGGCACAGGCGAGGGTGGGGCAGCGTCCGCAGGAGCAGACTCGGGCGGCGCCATCGACGGCGACCGTGCAGGCATGCTCGTCTCCATTGGAGCGTGGAGAGGCGGTCGAGCGAAGGGAAGAGGAAATATGGAAGCGACGGGGGTGTCGGCAGGGGAGGAAGGGGACGGCGTTTCAGAGTCCGGCCGGCGAGCGCAAGGTGTCGACGCACGCGACGAGACAGACGAGACGCAAGAGGTGTAGAGCGTTCAGCCGTGGAAGACGATCGCAGGACCTTGTGCAACGGGAGGGGCGAGCTGTTGAGGGGTTGCAGGAAGGGAAGGGGAGGAGCTGGGGAGAGATCCGCAAGGCGCCGACCGCGTGGAGACCTGCTCGGCGGTAGGGCGAGCAGCGAGGCCGGACGAGAGACGGGCAAGCAAAGCAGCGAGAGTCAATCTGCGTCCGAGCGTTGGAGCAGGCGGCGTGCGGCGTGCAGCAGAAGGCGGAATGGGACGAGGTGGGAGGGAGGGACGGCGAAGGAAGAGAGGCTGACCCTTTTTTTCCTCGCGCGCGGGGGCCGGACGGAAGGGGACGGCTGACGAGCGCGCGCACGGGCTAGCTGCGGTGCGTGGAAGGGAACGAGCGAGCGAGCGAGAGGGCGGCCGATGGAGGCTGGGCGCTGAGCCGTGTGCCTGGGAGCTGGCCTGACGAGGGCTGCTGAGGGCGAGGCGGGCGGCCGGGTGCAACGCTGGGCGAGGAGGGCGGCGCAAAAGGGTGAGCGGCCTGTGCGGGCGGAGGGGTGGCCGGGCGACGAGGGCAGCGACGGGCGGGCGACCAACCGCACGCTCGGAGGCAAGAGAGGAGGGGTGGCGGGCGCGCGAGAGCGGAGGGGGAGCGAGAGAGAGCGAGCGCACGAGGGAGGTGGGGAGGATAGGGATGGGAGGGGAGGCGGCGGAAAGGACTCAGGCTGGAATCCCCGCGCGATGCTCTCCTGTTGTCATCCTGCACGCCCCTGTTGGCGTTCATCCTCGCCGCGGCCAGACGCATCGCTCCTCGCACCAGGTCCTCCCTCCCTCTTGCCACGCGTCCCGGAGCACCCCCCCCCCCCCCCCCTTCGTTGTCGCTGACCGTCAAGGACGCGCTTGCAGGCCATCGACCTCGGGCGTCCAGCGCAGCTCCTGGCCTCCGGGAGCCTTGAGGCCGCGCCCGCACACTTCGTCAAGTTGCTCGCCTGACCTGAGGGTGAGAGGAGTCCGCTCCGCCGCTTCACCGTCCGCTGACCTGCCCTTCTGTTGGCATCTCGTTCCGCGCGCTCGTTCGCGTCCGGACAACGTCCGTGGTTGTCGCGTCGGGTGACGACGACCCGACCCCCCTTCCCTCGCACAGGCTTGCTGGTCGCCGTCTACCTGCCTCAGCCCCGCCAAGTGTCCCGTTCTAGACCACGCAGCCTCGCCAACTACAACGCTGACATCTCTCTGCGTCCTCCTGCGGCCCTTCGATAACGGCCATCCGACCTCCCGCTGCCCGTTGACTTGCGGCCGAGGTGGTGGTTCCCTGCGCCTCGCCCTCCGCACCCTGCCACCTCTTCTGCACCCGTACGTCTCCTACCTTCTTTGTTTGCCTTCGCAAAGGGGTCCATCGCCGATGTGCTCTACCTTCTCGTCCTGTCATCACACTGCCGTACGGTTGCCGAGTAAGATCGCGCGGCGTCAGGCGCGACCGCTCGTCACGTCGACGCCCGCGCGAGCATGTAGCCCTCGCGCTGGCCGGTTGCAGCGCCAACTCGCACATCGCTCGTGTGATGCAGCAGCAGCAGGGGTGGCGCATCCCATCCATGCTCTGCGTTGTATCCATGTCTGCGGTCCTGCGAGTCATCAGCTGTACATAGATAGGTGCTGCGCAGGACCCTCCGACGGACTCGCGCTGCGCATCTACAGCTGGCTCTGCAGGTCGAGCACATCGCGCTATAGCCGACTGTTCCGTCAGGCCCCTGGGTCAGTCGGACGCTTCGTTGGAACTCCCAGACTCGCAAGCAAGCGAGCGTGCTCTCTGCTTGGCAGCGGGACAGGGAAGTGTCATCGTGTGGGGTTGAGGACTGCAAGGTCGAGCGACGGTCGGTCGTCGTTCCTCGCTCTCTCCCTCTCCTTTCTGCTCTCTCTTGCTCCCTCCTCCCGCTCGCTCGCTCGCTCGCTCGCATGCGCCGCGGCATCCCCCGTGTTCCCGCCGCCGCCGCCGCCACTGCCGCTGCCGCCGCCGCGCCCGCCTGTCCTCCCCCCGCGCCCGGCCTCCCGCTCGTGCTCGTCCTGCTGCTGCTCGCGCTCGCCACGCCGCTGCTCTACACCTTCTTCTCGCGCGCGCCGCCGCTGCTCGCGCTCGTGCCCCTCCTGCGCCCGTCGCCCGCGGCAGCCGCCGGCGGGCCCGAGGACCTGCACGCGACCCTCTCCGCCCTCGCCGCTTACCGCGCCGCCCAGGCGCAGTTGCTCGCCGCCAAGCGCCGGTCCTTCAAGCACCTGCAAGGCCGGCAGCGGGCGCTCGCGCGCGCGCTCGGCTACCCCGCCCGCCAGGAGCGGCTGCGCGAGGCAGGCGAGGCCAACGCGGCGTTCCTCGAGGGCCTGGCCGGGCTCGGCCGGCGCGAGTTGGGCCCGCACGGCCGCAGCTGGGCGCGCGGCAAGGGCGGGCGGGGCGACCAGGGCCGGGTGCACGAGATGTGCAAGCAGTGCGTTCCCCCCCTGCTGGCCCTTCGTCCTGGACGACGCGCCGACGATGGACTGCCTGACGCTGCGCTTCTTCTCTCCCCCGCGCCCGCAGCTTCGTGCGCGACTGGTCCGCCGAGGGCCAGCGCGAGCGCGACGCGCTCTTCACCCCGATCCTCGACATGCTCGACGGCCTGTTCCCCGCCGACGGCACGGCGGCGCATGACCGGAGCGCGCTCAGGGTGCTCGTGCCCGGAGCGGGGCTGAGCCGGCTCGCGTACGAGATCTCGGCCCGGGGTGCGTCTCTCTCTCTCTCTCTCTCTCTCTCTCTCTCTCTCTCTCTCTCTCTCTCTCTCTCTCTCTCTCTCTCTCCGTGTTTGGCGAGCCTGGAAGCGCGCTGACGGGCGTTTGTGTGCACGATCCGTTCTTGCGCAGGTTTCGTGGTCGACGCGAACGACTACAGCTGGTTCATGCAGTGCGGTCCTCCTCCGCTCCTTACCCTTTGCCCCACTCTCCTTTGACGTTTGCCTCCCCTCGCGCCACATCACAGCCTGGCCTCGACCCTCATTCTCTCCCACACGGCTGCCCCGAACGAGCACACCCTGCACCCGTACATCCATTCGCTCTCGCACCACCGCTCGCCCGAGGGCCTGCTCCGCGGCGTCACGTTCCCGGACGTCGTGCCCGAGAAGACGGCGCTCAATCTCGTGCGCGGCGACTTCCTGACGCTGTTTGAGGAGGAGGGCACGCATGACGCCGTCGTCGTACGTCCCCCCCCCCCCCCCCCCCCCCCCCCCCCCCACCCCCCCCCCACCCCCCCCCCCTACCCCACCCCCCCCCCCCCCCCCCCCCCACCCCACCACC
>MVAM01000261.1:4180-19432 GCA_014825675.1 Cystofilobasidium ferigula
AGTGGAGGCGGCAAGGGGGTGGGTGGGGTGAGGTTGGTGGGGGGGGGGGGGGGGGAAAAGTAATGGGGGAGGGGGGGGGGGGGGGGGGGGGGGGGGGGGGGGGGGGGGGGGGGGCAAGGCCGGGCGCTTCCGTCAAGCACTCGAGGAAGGGTCGGACGACGACCCAACGCGCCCCGCAGGCGGCGAGCCGGCGCCGTCGGACGCAGACGACAGGCCTGCCCAGGACGACCCGGCCGAGCTGGGGGACTGTGCGCGGGCGGGGCCGTCCGCCGGTCGTCCGCCGTGCTCGCTGCCGGACGAGAGCGAGCCGAAGGAGGAGGAGGAGAGGACGGACCACTCGCTCGCGGACCGCGAGGGGTCAGAAGGCAGCGGGGCGGGGCAGTCCATCGGCACGAACCCAGCGGGCGCGCGTGCGGGGCCTGCAGCCTCGGACGGGAGGGCGGCGGACGACGGCGAAGAGCAGAGCGGGCCGGGCTCGACTGGATCAGAGGGCGCGGGCGGCGACCTGGGCGTGCAGGGCGGCGAGGCACCGCCCCCGCTGGTGGGTGCGTCCGGCGGCGGAGGGCGGGCGGCCGCCGGGGTAGCGGCCCTCGAGGGTGCTTGCTGGCCTGGCGGGAGCCGAGGGGCGGCCGCGGGCGACGGCGGCGGAGGGGAGGCCGAGGGCGTGTAGTTGAACAGCACCTGCTTCCACCAGATCGCCAACGAGTCATAACGGGGGGGGGGGGGGGGGGGGATCAGCGCGCAGTCCTCGCCCTTGCAGTCGAGCGAAAGGGCGAGAGAAGCACGCACTTCGCTCAGCGAGCCCTCGTCCCTGCCGGCCCTGCGCCGGAGCCCATCGCTCTCCGCCGGGCTCGGGACGAGCGCGTAGCTCCCGCCCGCGTCCGACCCCGCATCCGCGTCGTGCTGCTGCTGCTGCTGCTGCTGCTCCGCAGCGGTCCGCCCGCCCGCGCCGCGCCGGGGGTGCAGCCAGTTCGAAAGCAGCCCGCGCGGGCCGACCGCCGCCGACGATGACGACGAAAAGGAAGAGGGACAGGCGAGCGCGGATGGGAGGATCGGCGTGCGCTCGCTCTCTTCCTCGTTCACGACCGAGGACGGGGACGGGGACGGGGACGACGAGCGGCCTTGCGGCGTCGACGCCTGCGCGCGCCGGCGGCGGTCCTGGCGCACGGCGGCGGAGTGGGCGGCGTTGAGCACGAGCGCGTCGACCTTGGCGCTGAGGTCTGGCGGGCGGGTTGGCGGGGTCAGCGGGGGGGGGGGGGGGGGGAGGGAGGCCCAAAGCGGGTCGCAGGCACGGACGGACAGGGGTCGTACACGAGCCGCTTCAAGGCGTACGCGGCGGAGAGGCCGCCGACGACGAGCAGAGGGAGCGCGACGGACGGCATGGCTCTGTGCGATGCGGACAGAAAAGGGGAGGGGAGACGGCGGGTGGTGCTTGCCAGGCACGGGAGGGGCGGAGCATTGAAGGGCTGGGCGCAGCTGTCGTCGGTCGAGCGGGCCCTGCGACCATACATGACATCTGCGTGCTCATGCCGGGCTGCCTTCCGTCGCTGCCGTCGTCGGTCGGATCGGCCAGGCCCTCCCATGGGCCCCGTCGCCGGGGACGTGGGCAGCCTGGGAACACCTGAAGCAAGCTCAGCGCGCGGGTCCTCATCCTGTCGAACGCGCAGTTAGCGCTCATCCTCAACCCCAGCTGCTCGGACCGCACTATTGCACACGCCACGCGCATCGGGCGAGGCAGCGGCCGGTACGAGCATGATCCCTTCATCGTAGCGCGTCCAACAGGATCGTCGCTGACCGTCGAGGAAGCTTGCAGGCTAAACCTACCTTGGGTCTCCGACGCGGCTCCCAGCATTCAGGAGCCTGCCTCCAATAAGCCTTGATGCTTGTTACTTCGCTCAGACGCTCGCTAGAGGGTGAGAGAAGCCTGTGTCGCCAGCTTGTCATCCTCTGGCCCTTGGCATGTCACTTGGCGCGCTCGTTCTCTCCGGACGACGACCCGACCCCCCTCCCTCGCACAGGCTTGATGCTGGTTGTACCCCTCGCGCTACGCGACTGCAGCACCGACTCACGCATCACCCGTGTGAGGCAGCGACAGCAGCAGCAGCAGCAGGGGTCGCACTTTCATCCTTGCCTGTGTTGTAGCCATGTCTGCTGCGGCTCTTGGAGTCATCTGATGGTCTTTCAGCGAGCATAGAGGATCTGCCGTGCCCCAGTTGTAGGTGCTGCGCGCCTGCGACGGACTCGACGCGCTGCGCATCTAGCTCTGCAGGTCGAGCAGATCGCGCCTCCCGTCAGGCCCGAGTCGGTTCGACAATTTCGTGGTAGTCCCAGAGATGCAATCAAGCGAGCGTGCTCTTTTGGGCTTGCATCGGTGCTTTAGAGCGGAGCAGGGAAGTCTCATCGTACGTGGTTGTCGAGGATGAGGGAATGGGAAAGCGGTTGCGCTTGAGGAATGACCTTGTCCAGCGACAGAAGACGCATGGCATCGAGACTAATTATGCTAAATGCAGAGGAGAAAGACGCTGACAACGGTACCGGGAGGCCGAGCTGCTGGGACGAGGTGGGCGTCCGGGGGCTGCTCGAAAGGCAGCAGGGTCGGGGGACGATCAGCTGGGTCGTCTGACGTAATCGTGATGCGGGCGCAATGAGTCCTGATAGTTGACGCTGCGTGTCCACCTGGGCACGCCGACCGTCACCCCCATCCCCCTCCCCTCCCTCTGCTTACACCTCTCCCTCCCCCACCCTCGCCATGTCCGACGACCCGTCTTCCTCCTCCGCCCCGCTCCTCTCCGCCGACCCGCCCGCGCCGTCCATGCCACCATCGCCAGCCCCGGCGGCGGCGGAGAAGGAGGAGGAGGAGGAGGACGCCTTCGACGACCTGCCCGCCGACATCCTCACCGCCAGCCCGGACGATATCCGCCTGCAGGCGCGGCTGATAGAGAACGACATCAAGGTCCGTTCCGTTCCCTCTCCTCCCCTCCGCCTCCTTCGGGTCCCTCGGCCTGGGACGGGGTGAACGTAGGCGAGCGACGCCGCCCTCCACCGTCAGCATCGCGCACGCGCGCGCGCGCGCACGCTCCCCAAACGCAGGTTCAGGCTGGAGCCACCGGCGCGCCAGCGTGGGTTCTGGCAGAGGGCAAGGAGGGGGGACTGGCGACGCACGCCGGCTGTCAGCTCTCCCGGCGAGCAGCAGCGACAGGGCGGTCGCGCTCGAGGGGCTGCGAGCTCCCGTCACACTCGAGCTGCCCTGCTCGTGACGAGCAGGTGGGCATGAGCGATGCCTACCTCCTGACGCGCCCCGCCGACGTTTCTCGTCCTCCTCTTGGTCTGCACCGGGTGCTTGGACAGCAGGCTGACCTGCCCCTCCCTCCGGACGCCAGGTGATGCGGAGCGAGAACATGCGCCTCCAGCACGAGAAGTCGACGGTGCCGTCCCCCCCTCCCCTCCCCTTGTCATGCAGTCTGGCCCCTGGCCTTGCTCAAATATCGCTGACGAGCTCCTCCCCCTCTTCTCTAATTAACGGCCTGATATTCCACGGGTCGCTTGGCTTGCTATCGCCCGCTGGTGATCCGATCATCACCCCCTTCGCCTCCCCGTCCCGTCATCGCCACCGCGCCTTTCCATCGCTCACCTCAACCCCCACCTCGCCCGCCCCGCACGGCCGATCCGGTCGGACGCACGACAACCGAGAGCAGATGCTCGAGAAGATCACGGACAACAAGCAGAAGATCAAGCAGAACAAGGTGCTGCCGTACCTGGTCGGCAACGTCGTCGAGGTGCGTCCTCTCCCCCCCGCCCCCACCCCCCCACACACGCACCCCTCTGCCTTGCACGGGACGCATAGATCTGAAGGCTAGTGGAAATCGAGGGAGATGGGGATCAAGAGTGACGCGGGAGCGGACGGTGGGCAAGGGTCATATGGGTCTGAAGAGCCAAGGCACAGAAGGGGGTGGGCTGCTGACGGCAGAGCTTCGATGAGCCTGCCGGTCTAAACGTAGTCTTCGAGCCCCCCCCCCCCCCGTCCTTCTTCCCCTGCCGAGGCATGCGCATCCCGCGATGGAGCCTACGCTCCCGCCTGCTTTCGTCCGGCAAACCTCAACTGCGGACCTCCCCTGACTCCCACTCCTCCCCCCCCCCCTTGCCGCCCTCCCTCTGCGCGAGCAGATCCTCGACATCGACACCGAGGCCGACGACGAGGCGGCACACGGCGCGGCCGTCAACGAAGATTCCAAGCGGGTGGGCAAGTCGGCGGTGATCAAGACGTCGACGCGGCAGGTGCGTCCTTCCTTCCTTTCCTGTCCTCCTTCGGCTGCTCCCCCTTCCCCCCTTCCCCTCTCACAAACCAACACCCCACTCCATCCTTCCCGCTGCCCGGCGCTCCGCTCTTCCTGTGGCCGGTGAACAACGCTGACAGCGGGGCTGTGACCGGGGACGCAGACGGTGTTCCTCCCGCTGATCGGGCTCGTGCCGGCCGACAAGCTCAAGCCGGGTGACCTGATCGGCGTCAACAAGGACTCGTACCTCGTGCTCGATACTTTGCCTGCCGGTGCGTAACCCCCTGCCCTCCGCCCCCTGCTCCGCGCCTTCGCGAAAGAGACCAAGCGCGCTGACCCGCGTCCAACGGGGTCAGAGTACGACTCGCGCGTGAAGGCGATGGAGGTCGAGGAGCGGCCGACGGGGACGTACCTCGACATCGGCGGGCTCGACAAGCAGGTCGAGGAGCTCGTCGAGGCCATCGTGCTCCCGATGCAGCAGGCCGACAAGTTCAAGACGCTCGGCATCAAGGCGCCCAAGGGGGCGTTGATGTACGGGCCGCCGGGTGCGTCTCGCTCTTGCTCTCTTCCCCTACTACCTCTCCCTCTCTCCCTCTCCACCTCTCTCGCGTACCCTCCCTTTCCCTTATCGGCCCTTTTCGGCTCCTTCGCGGGTCGAGCCTCTGTGCGAGCACTGCTGACAAAAGGCGGTTTCTTCCTGCGGCGACGGCGGCGGCGCAGGGACGGGCAAGACGCTGCTCGCACGCGTGTGCGCGGCCCAGACCAACGCGTGCTACCTCAAGCTCGCCGGGCCGTCACTCGTTCAGGTTCGTGGTCGCCACCCTTCCCCCCCTTGCCTCCCCCCCCCCCCTCCCCCCTGAGGACACTCCCGGGGCTGACGCCCTCCGCGCGTGGGTAGATGTTCATCGGTGACGGCGCTAAGCTCGTGCGGGATGCGTTCGAGCTCGCGAAGGAGAAGGCGCCGGCGATCATCTTCATCGACGAGCTCGACGCGATCGGCACCAAGCGGTTCGACTCGGATAAGAGCGGCGACCGCGAGGTGCAGCGGACGATGCTCGAGCTGCTGAACCAGCTCGACGGGTTTGGCAGCGACGACCGCATCAAGGTGCGTTTGCGCGGTGACCGGCCCATCCCCCCGCGCTCCCTCCTCCATCGTGCTGACGGCGCTGCATCGCGCACTTACCGGTCCAGGTCATCGCCGCGACGAACCGTATCGATATTCTCGACCCGGCGCTGCTGCGTTCGGGCCGGCTCGACCGCAAGATCGAGTTCCCGCTGCCCAAGGAGGACGCCCGCGCGCGCATCATGGAGATCCACTCGCGCAAGATGAACGTTGGGCCCAACGTCAACTTTGAGGAGCTCGCCGCGAGCACGGACGAGTTCAACGGCGCGCAGCTCAAGGCGGTCGTGCGTTTCTCCCCTTTTTTTGCAAACCCTCCCCCTCCTTCTCCCCCTGTCTGGTGCTTCGTCGGCACCTCCCCTCCTTGCGCAGGCCGGCGGACTGACGGGCTGTTTGTGCGCTCCCGGGGGGCAGTGCGTCGAGGCGGGTATGATCGCCCTGCGCGAAGGCGCAAAGGTGCTCGAGCACGAGCACTTCCACTCGGGCATCCTCGAGGTCCAGTCCAAGAAGAAGAACGACCAGTTCGTGCGTCACCCCCCTTCGCGTTGCTGCCTCCTCGCCCTCCTGCTTCCACGCAGGCACCGGCCTGCCGGCGCTGGGTGGTGCGGACTGATCGCTGACGCCGCTCGCTGCGCGCTTTGCGTCTCTCCGACCCGCAGTACTTTGCTTAACGGGCCTCGGCGCGCTGTATCCTATGAGTCTGCCACGGACCCCCCACGGCCGTCAGCCGCCGCTCCGTGTCCTGCGAGTCGAACAGGGCGATCGGGTGCCATGCCTTGTCCCTCGGTTCTGCGGAAGTCGACGTCAGCAGGGCTCGTGGGAGGAGGAGGGCGCGCAGTCGTCTGGGGCTGCACTTGCGCTGACAGCGGCGTGCGATTGGAGGCGAAACTCCTGTCCCGTCACCCACCCAACCGTCCCTTTCCCCGCTCCATTCCTAGCCAAAACAGCATCTCTCGACCGCCAGCACCCCGGCTCTGCCGTGGGTCCGCCCTTGCGTGAGGGAAGGCATTGATCCACACTGGGAGGCTGACTCTCCCTTGGTCCTCCCTGCCTACCTCAACCCCCCCTCCCGGCCCCCCTTCTCCTTTCCTCCATTCAGCACAACACAACCATGTCGTACAGCTCGCACGAGCCGTATACGTCCTTCAGGCCGTGGGCTTCCTCGGCCGGCCTGTCGAACGCGGGAAGCTCGAGCGCGGCGGCAGCAGCAGCAGCAGCGGCGGACGGGCAGCCTGCGCACGCCGGGCCCTCCTCCCCCTCTGGCGGATCACAACACCCTCAGTCAGCGACCACCCGCACAGCCGAAACATCTCCTTCGAGCAGCTCGCTGCGGAGGAAGCGCTCGCACACGTCCCTCTGTGCGAGCGAGGCCGACGGGGACGAGCCTGCGGACGGCGACCGGCCGTGGTCCGGTGGCTACTACGGGGAGGCGTTCGACCGTGCGCGGACAGCGTCTGATGGCTCGCCCCCCTCGGGCGAGGATGGCTCTGCCGTCACCGACGTAGACGCGGACGACGGCGAGGATGACGAAGGCGAGCAGGAAGAACATGCAGCGCTGCGCCGCATCGAGGACCGCATCAAGCGGCGTCGACCGTCGAGCGCAGCCGTTGCAATCGACGACGACGAAGAAGGCGGCGAGGCCTCGACGGCGGGCAGGCGGCGGTCGGCCGTCCGTGCGAGCTTCTCCTCGGCCTTCTCGGCCCGTGGCGGGTCGCTCGAGGAGGGCGGTCGCATGGCGGTGGACGGGGCCGAGGACGGCGATGCGGATGGAGCCGCCACACCCCTGTACGGCGTGCACTCGTCCCTTCGGCCGCTGGGACGGTCTTCGCCCGTCGGAGACGGCGTAGCGGCCAGTAGCGGCGTACCTCGTGCTTGGCGGTTCCTCGCGACCGAAACCAGTAGGGTCGACCAGCGACGCTTCATCTCCCCGCCGTCCACGAGCACTCCCGCTGTCTCCGCCGCCGCCGCCGCCGCGGCTCCTCCTCTGTCCACGCGCGTCAACGCAACGTCGTCGTCCTTCTCGCCGTCGCCCAGCTACGCCGGCGCATCGTCCACCGCGCTCCCGCTGTCGATGCGCCGCCGGCCGCCGCTCGTGCGCAATGCGACGGCCGTGCCCGCGCCCTTGTCGCCCGAAGTCAGCACGCATACCCTCGTAGGAAGCGGCGGCGACAGCGGGCCGTCGTACTTCCCCTCGCACGCGGCGCACCCCACGCCGCCGCCGAGCGTTTCGCACAGCCGCCGAGCGACCGCTGCGGCGGCCGTGAACGCGCAGCTCGCGGCGTCCTCCCCGAGCGGGACGACGTTGGTCTCGCGCCCGCCGGTGCTTGCGCCCCGCCGGCCGGGCGCGCTCGACGCGTCGGGCAGGCTTCGCGGGCCGTCGCGATCTGCGAACGAGTCGTGGCTCGGGATCAGGGCGTACTCGCCCCCGCCCGTCCTGTCGGCCGTCGAAGCGGCGGGAGCAACGCCTCAACCTGCGGCACCGCAGCTGCTGGCTGTAGACGGCTCGAGCGACACGGCGTTCGGCAGCACTCGTCGAGCGCGAGAAGCGGGCTCAGACGAGAGCTCGGCGAGGACCAGCGCGAGGTCTTGGGCACCGATCGGGGGTGGGCTTCACAGCCGCACGCCGTTCTCGCCTCCTTCATCGGCCTCGTCGTCATCCGCCCGACCATGGACGACTTCCATTTCCTCCCACATCCCTCTGTCCCCGCCGCCCACAGTCGGCCTCCGGCCCTTCCGTCTCCGCCCGTCCGCCGTCATCTCCTCTCAGCCCGAGCTCACATCGTCTTCCTCAGCCTCAGCGCGGCGGACGAGCCTACTCGCGCACCTCGGCAGCGCCAACGAGGACGCCGCGCTCGAGAGCGATCTCGGGTCGATCGGCGTCTCGCGCTCGAGGCTGTTCGACTCGTTTGGCATCCGCGCGGGCGACGGGGCGGGCGCGCGCAGGCGGCGGTCCGGTGCGCCTCCTGCGGGTGATGAGGTACAGGAAGGCACGAGCGCAGGTGGAGGCACGTCTGCGGCCTCAGGCTTCCGCCCGCTCGTGCTCCCGGAGCGTGTGCGTGCGCGCGAGCAAACACCGCCCGCGGCGCCGACGCTGTCGTTCCTCCGTCCGCTGCAGCTTCCGCTCAGCAGCGCGACATCGACCTCTTCCACGCCATCCGGTTCAGGCTCGGTCTTGCGCAGGTCGCATCCTGCTCCTCCCGTCTTGACGTCGGCGTTCGGGCTTGACGACGAGGAGGAAGAGGACGACGACGACCAGGAGGACGCGCTCACCGCTGGGTTGCCGACGCCTCAATCTGTCGCGCAGCCCCGGGCGGACCGGCTCAACTTCCTTACCCGCCTGCCTGTCATGCTTCCTAACAGCGGCGCTTCGGGATCGACCTCGCGCGGCGAAGGTAGCGGCGGCACTGCGGCGCCGTCCTTCTCCCTCTCGCCGATCCTTGCGTCCGACTGGGCCGGGTCCGGCTCGTCCACCCCGGCCGAGTCCGCGCCGCCCGTGCGCAGAACGCCGACCCTCCGGCCTAGAACGACGACGGATCGCGGCTTCTCTGAGCGCTTCGCCGCGCTTCCCTCGGCGCGAACGCCGAGCGACGGGGCCTTGCCGCCTCCGCCAACATCGTCCTTCTCGCCCTTCTCGGACTTCCACGCCGTCGGCGCCGTTCACCCGCCCTCGCTCTCTCCCGATACGGCCTCGACGAGCACCGCGGGCGCCGGGAGCGAGCCGCCGGCGGGTGCGGGCTCGCGCCTCGCGGAGTATCTCAGCCGGCACAGCGAGCGCAGGCGCAGGTTGATGCCCGGGCTGGTGCAGGCGGAGGAGGAGGCGGTCGAGCGGCAAGCGGACGACTGGACGGGTAGCCTCCTGGATTGGTTCTCTTCGCGGCCGGTGCGTCTGCGCTCCTTCGGCCGCCCTTGTTGACAACCGTGCTGATGGCAGCTCCCGCATCGCACAGAACTCGACGGCGGACCCGGCCGAGATCCAGCAGACCGAGGAGCACCTTGCAGCACGCCGTCGCCGGCTGAGCGAATTGCGCCGCACACGGTCGTCGACCACACCGTCCGCCACGACACTCCCAACCACGCACGAGCCGTCGTCCAACCTCACGCGCACGCTGGAAGCGCTTGGCACACGCGGGCGACCAGACGACGGGGCGCCGACGTCGGCCGGCACCGCGCTGACGGGCGCGAGCATCTGGGACGCGCTCCTCCTCCCTCCGCCGGTGAACGGTACCTCCGAGCGCACGACCGCCGACGAAGAGCAGCCGCGACCAGCGCCGCCTCGGTCTCGCTTCACCGACTCTGGCCTGCCGTCGTCCCCACGCAGCAGAGAGGCGATGCTGCACGCCCTCCTGCGGCAGATCACGGCGGACCTGTCATCCCTCTCGCCCCCTCCGCACCGGCACATGCCCCTCGGCGACGCCTTCCCGTCGTCCTTCCTCGGCGGACCCGTCCGACCGCGCGAAGGCGGCGAGCCGGCGCTCTTCACCTCGAGCCTTTTCTCGGAGACTGCAGGGCTTCTCAGGCCTGATTTCGTGACGGAGGAAGAGATCGACCTTTCCTACGAGGGCCTGATTGAGCTCTCCGCCCGGGTGCCGGCCGTCGTCCGCGCGACGCCAGAGTGGGTTATCCAGCGCTTGCCGGTTGAGAGCTTCCGCGACCAGCGGGCGAAGAAGGCGTCGTCCGAGGTCGACGAGCGCTGCGCAGTGTGCCTCGACGACGTGCGTCCCCTCATTTTTTTTTCCTCTCCTCCTGCGATGCGGCGCACCTTGCTGATCGACCATGTCCGCCTCGCGTATCACAGTACCAGCCACACGATCTGACGATGACCTCGCCGTGTGGCCACTTTCTGCACAAGACCTGCCTGGAGGTGCGTCCTTCGCTCTCCTCTCTCACCCCTCCTCGACGTCGTCGCTGACCTTCCTTACGTGTCTGTAGCAATGGCTGCGCGCGAGCCACGTCTGTCCGCTGTGCAGGACCGACGTGATGGTTGCGGCCGATGACGGCGCAGCAGGGGCGCTGCCGCCTCCAGGAGCGACAACCTCGGTCGATGGAGGTGCAGCGGCCGTGCCTATGGACGTCGGTGGGCTGTGAGCGCCGGTCGCTCGCTGTCGTTCGTTGGCGCCTACACCCCTTCCTTTCACCCTCGCCCCTCCGCCGCCGCCGCCGACCGCTGCCGTTTCCCATCTGATCTGATGATCTTCGACGTCCCTGGCGGCACCGGCTGCATGGCCTGCGATCTTTGCTGACCAAATCTATCGGAAATGCTTAAGTGATGGGTGCGGGGGCTCCGTCTATCGCGTGCTTTGATTGCGCCGAAGACGTCGGCTTGTCAGCAGCGGCAGGCAGCCCGCATCAGCCTCTTCGTCCTTCTGCACCACCATCCTCCTCCTCCTTCTTCCCCCATCCACGACAGCAGCCATGCCCATCGCCACGCCGTCCTACCCTCGCCCGCTCCAGTCGACGCACCTGCTCGACAAGCTGCCGCAGACGGACCTGACGCCTGCGCTCGGAACCGAGTTCCCCTCGACCGTCTCCCTGCGGGCGCTGCTCGACGACCGGGCGGCGATCAGGGATCTCGCGATCCTCGTCTCGCAGCGCGGCGTCGTCTTCTTCCGCGACCAGGAGCTCACGCCGCAGGAGCAGCTCAAGCTCGTCGATCTCATGGGCCAGGAGACGGGCCGGCCGGCGGAGAGCTCGCTGCACATCCATCCGCTCACGACGACGACGGACGAGCTCGGGGCCGTCTTCAAGATCACTGCCGGTGCGTTTCAACTTGCTCCTAACTCGTCTACTGTCGCGTGTTCCCGCTGTCGTTGGCGGTTGTGGGACGAGGGGCATGGGTTTTCCTCACTTGCCTGTGGCCGGCCGCGGATCAAATGCCCAGGCTGACCCACCGCGCGTCCGTGCCGAACCTCTCACGCCAACAGATTTCAACGAGGCGTCCAACAAGTTCGCGTCTGTCTCGCAGAAGGCTTCCAACCTCTGGGTGCGTTCTATCTTGTCCCGGAACCCTTTCTGCCGACTACCTCCGTTCAGGGAGGGCGTTTGCTGACATGTTGCGCCTTTTTTTTTTTCGCCTGTCCTTCACTCGCCTTCCTCGCATGTCTTTAGCACACCGACATCTCATTCGAGGCAGTGCCTTCGGACTTTGCCTGCCTGCAGCTGCGTGAGCTGCCGCCGACGGGAGGCGACACTGTGAGTTGCCGTGTCGGTGTACGGTCGTGTGATTGCTGTCGGCTGACTGCGCGGTCCGTTCGCACTGCAGCTCTGGGCGTCCAGCTACGAGGCTTACTCGCGCCTGTCGCCGTCGATGCAGGCGTACCTCGAGACGCTGACGGCGACGCATGTCGCCGAGTCGTTCCTCGAGACGGGCCGCCGGGACGGCCTGACGTTCCAGGAGCCGCGCGGGCACCCTGCCAACAGCGGCCAGCACCTGTCGGCCGTCCACCCGGTCGTCCGCACCGACCCCGTCACCGGCTGGAAGTGCCTCTACGTCAACAAGTACTTTACGAAGCGCATCAACGAGCTCACGTTCGACGAGTCGGAGCACCTGCTCGCGTACCTCTTCTCGCTCGTGACGGACAACCACGACCTCCAAGTCCGCTTCCGCTGGACGCCCAACACATGCGCCATCTGGAGCAACCGGTCGACGCAGCACTGCGCGACCAACGACTACGGCAAGCTCGTTCGTTGGGGCGACCGCGTCGTCTCGTGCGGCGAGAAGCCTTTCCTCGACCCCAGCAGCGTCAGCCGCACCGAGGCCCTCGCAGAGGCTGCCGCCGCCAAGGCACAGTAGGCGTCCCTCGCTTTGTTCCTCCCTTTTCGCCTCGCTGCATCATCTGCTCTCACGTTGTACTTCTGCGCTTCTTTCGCTCTCCCCCGTTGCTTCTCTGATCATGTTACGACCCCCCTCCCTCTACTCCCTAGCACATAGTGTATGCTCGTCATCCATCTCACACGGACGCCTCTTCCCCCACCTTCCAAAACGCAGCCCTTGGCTGCTGACCCCGCTGCAGGATCTCATGACCCTCCCCTCCCCTCCTCGATCACGGAGTGGGCGCTGGCGGATCCCGTGCGGTTGAGCGAGCGCGAGCGCTCTGCAAGACAGGCCGAGCGACAGGCTGGGAGCGCAAGCTGCGGGGTCGGCCGAGCGTTGGGTTGGCCGAGGAAGAGCGAGGCTATGGAAGGGGGGTTTGAAGGTTGCCGGCGTCCAGCCACGTGCTGGAGGCCTGCACAGCGACGTTCGTGCGCGAGGTTGGGCTCACTCGCCCTCGCTGTCGTCGTCGTCGTCGTCGTCGTCGTCCACTCTCCCGCCCAGCTCCGCCCGGAGTTGCTCGTACGCCTCCTCCTCGTCTCTGAACAAGCCCCTGCGCCGGTGCTGCTGCTCCGCCTTGGGATCGCGCTTTGCCTTCTTGGGCTTGCGCTGGCGTCGGGAAAGGCGGCCGTCAGAGTCCGTCTCCGAGTCGACGGTGCCCGACTCGGACTTGTCGTCCTCATCCTCGTCGTGGTCTGAGGAAGACAGGTCGGAAGTGGCGGACGGATCGCCGCTGCCGCCCGAGGACACGCCGTCCGATTCTGCGTCTTCGCCAGGCGCGCGCTTGACCACCGGCGGGCCGACCGGGGACAAGTCCTCATCGTCCGACGCTGCATCGAACGGCAGCGCACCGCCGGTCGGGTCAGGGTAGCCCGTCTCGTGCAGCGAGTGCTTGAGATACTCCTCCATGAGGATCCCTGCGGGTGAGAGCAGGCGAGCATCAGCACACGACCGACCCCCCCTCCCCCATGCACCGCGATGAAGAGCGGACGGACCCATCGCGATGAGCGTGTCGCCCGTGAAGGCTCTGAACATCTTCTTTTGCTTCTGGGTAGGTCGTCGCCCGCCCTCGGTCGTCATGCTCGCCCTTGAGCCCTTGCGCTGGATGCTGCGCGCTGACCTGGACGACTGCTGCGACACCATGCTCCGCATCGATCGACCGTTCGAGCCGTCCGAGGCCGTGTCTTCCTCCCCGTCCTCGTCTGACGTACGATGAGCTTCGTCGTTCTCCTCGTCAGAGGGCTGCTCTCCTCCAGCTGACTCTCGGCGGCGACCGCGTCTGTACAGGCCCTCGTTGTGCGCCCGGTACGCCTCTTCGTCGAGCAGCTTGCGGCCGAGCCCGTCCGTGTGCGGCTGCGAGTAGAGATGCGTCGTCCGCTGGAAGATGTGCTTCATGAGGTCGGACGACGGCAGTTGGCCCTCGACTGCAAGGTGCGTAGAGAGCAAGGGCTCAGTAAGGGGGCGGGGGGGGGGGGGCTTCAGCAGCAGTTTGGCGAGAACGCACCTGTCGGCTGAGAGAGGAAGTACATGCTCCGCTCGGTGTCCCTCAGGACGTGCGACCTGCCCCCTTCTGCCCTGCCTGCCTCGTCATCTGCTTGCTGCAGCTTCCGCCGCTGCCGCCAGTCCTTCATAGCGTCCCGGTGCGCGCGCGCCTCCTCGTAGCCGTACACGGCATTGACCTCGCGCGCGCCGAAGCCCGACGCCGCCGGCCGCTGGGAGGCAATGTCAAAGAGCGTCCTGCGCGGCCGCTTGCCCATCGCTGGCTGTGCTGAGGATCGGGGGTCCGAGGTCGGACGGGCATGCAGGGGGGGGGGGGGGACAGCGGGCCAGGTCGCCCGCGCGGACGAAAGCTGCGCGCTCGGCGGCGGTACTCATCCGACATCCACCTGGCGCGCGCTGAGAGTCGGTAAACTGAATGGCTGGGCTGACAAGCTCGCTCGGGTACAGAGGAACGGCAGGGTCAGGGGGGGTATCGGTACCGTCTGCCCTTCTTCCGGGGCGACGTTCATCCTCGCCAACTCTCCAGCGTACTCGAACCTGCAGTCGAGTCCTCAAAGTCGATGGGACGCTGCTGTTCAGCAGCGAATGAGTAAGTACTGACAGCCACCTGGGGTCGCCCCTTTTCCTCGTTTTCCGGGCGAGCGATGTATGAAAGTGGAAAATCGTCCCCTGGTGCGCTAGACAGTGCGCTAGGACGCACAGGTGGGCAAGCTTTTGAGCCGATCGAGAAAGGTCGGTGCATGCATACTTGAAGACTGCACTTGCCACCGACGTTGGGTCGATTATCTCGCCAACCACGTATGCAAAGTGAAAATCCACCCCTGGTACGTTGTTCGCGAGACCGAAGCGCACATGACGGTACTCTCAGATCATACTACATGCAAAGTTTGTCCACGCCTGCGCTTTATCCAGAGAACCTCCATCTCGCGGCAGGGCGCCTGTGCGACACCGTCGTCGTGGCTGGCCAGCGACTCCCTCTGACATCGCCGCTGCGCCTCGCTCGCCGCCAGAGACGCCGCCCCAAGCGAGTCCCCAGTCGTCAGTGGCAGTCAGCCTGGCTGGGCATACTAGATTGCACGTCGTACGTCGGCAGGTCGACGCATCACGCAGTTCTTGCCTCGATCGGCCGACGATGTTCGCTGCGGCGGCTGAAAGACGGACGACCTCTTGTCGAGAAACGTCAGCGCGTGTAGTGCACCCGCCGCTGCCCCTTCCAGAAAGTGCCAGCCCAGTGATGACGGATGGACAGCGAGCGTCACTCGACGGGCGACGAATTAGCGCACGGCTCCGGACGTCGCCCCGCCGGCAGACGACTGGAGAGACTGGAGTTGCCGCTGGGGTTCTCGGGCGAGACTCCGCGCGCGTCATCGGCAACGGCGGCGAAGCGAGCGGGGGGGAATCATGATCGCTGCGCGGCACTTTTGTGGGGAAGGGGGGGGGGGGGGGGGGGGGGGCACTCCCCACCCAACCCCAGAGGGCAGGGAGGGAGGGGGGGGGGGGAGGGAGTGCGAGGGTGACTTATGAAAGGGGAAGAGAAAAATATTTTTTCC
>MVAM01000262.1:0-19271 GCA_014825675.1 Cystofilobasidium ferigula
TTCTGTTTGCTAGTGCCGAGGTGATGGCGGACCAGTGTTGTGCTGTATTTTGTGTAGGGGGGTGGGGGGGGGGTGGGGGGGGGGGGGGGGGGGGGGGGGGGGGGGGGGGGGGGGGGGGGGGTCAAGGAGCGGGACGCACCCAGGTCTTGGCTGGAGGCTTGTATGCTGGCTTCTCACGCCTAGCAGCAGGTCGACTGCTGCCGCCTGCGAGACCACGCTTCTCGTCCTCCTCCAGGCCGCCCTCCATACCGAGCGAGGCCAGTTCGTTCTCGTCCTTCGCGCCTACGCCTCGGCGCCTGGGAGCGGCGCCGCTGATGGCCGAACTGCCATCCATCGGGGCGTTGAAGAGGGGCAGGCTTTCTGGCCTGTCGACGTAGTTGGGGTGGATGGGCTCGTCTTCCGAGTCGCGTTGGCGTCCGGAGATGTAGTCTAGCTCGTCTGGAATCGGGATGGACGACGCGTGTCGAGGGGGGCTGGGCCGGTGCGAAGGGGTGCTCGACGACTGTCGGGAGGCGGGAGGGATGGTCGACGAGTAGTGTGAATCGGGGGTCTCAGCCTGGACGCGAGCGCGCTTCATCCGAGCCTGTGGGGAGTGCGCGATGGCTGATCTGTAGGAGCCGGTGACCTGAGGAGGCAGCAGGCTGTTCTCGTAGAGGCGCCCTGGCTGCTGAAGATGACCTCGGACAAGCGGGACTTGAGGGCCGCCGGGGAGCAAGGGGTTAAGGAGGCGAGATGGACGCTGCGCTGGCTGCAGCGGGAAAAGTGCAGCTTCGACCGCCTCGACTGCGCACCGGCCTTCGGCCTTTCCCAGCGACAGCTCCATGCAGCACTCACACGCAGCTTGCATGGCAGGCAGCTGGCTCTCAGCAGACGGCTAGGACAACGTGAGGTGTTCATGGCAATCGTAAAGGGCAGTAGAGGCGGGTGTTCTAGGTGTACAACGAGCGCAAAGACGAAGGCAGAGCAGGGATGGATGGTAGGGGATACATGAGGCGGCGGGAGACAAACGGGAATGGTGTTGAACAGGGCGATCACTCGTCCAGCGCCTGGGTACTGCTGCCGCGGTCGATCAAGCCGAGGTAGTCATCCTTGATGCTGCCGATGGCGAAGATCTCAGTCGCATCGACACGGGTGCCGATGAGCTTCACGCGGATCTTGCTTCCCTTGGTGATCGCCATCGCGTCGTCCATACCCTTCTCGCCGGCGGGACTGAAGGATGGTTCTGCGGAGTTGTTGAAGCTGAGCTCGGCGGAGACGTGCTGTACGAGAGCGGGCAAGAGAAGACAAGTCAGTATTCTGATCCCAGGTTCGACTCGAACACGCGCGCGACATGACAGTGTTGGCGAGGAGAGATCAGCCTAGGGTCGTGATGTCTCCATCCGCCCTTTCCTTACATAAATCAACAGCCCCGTAGGTTTAGTTGTCCCTATGCTAAGTGACATCATTCTCGCCCTCCGTCGCCGTCCGCCCGTCATGTGTGCGCGCTCTAGCGGAAATGAAGGACTCACGTGTGACGAGACGAAGACCGAAAGCGGGCCGACGTCAAGGAAGATGCCCATCTTGGAGACGTTGTTGACGACGCCATCGACAACCTCATTCTTGAACGGCTTAAACACGATGGCGTTGTATTCAACCTTGAACTGAGCCTGACCGGTGCCAGGGACGATGATGCCGGTGCCAGTGTCGGTGATAGCGAGGACCGAGATGATGTACCTGGACCAGCGCAGAGCAAGGCAAAAGTGTCAGTCTCTTGAGCGCGCAACGGGCAGCAGTCGAACGAGAAGAGAGGCGGGTATGGGGATGTCAGAATAAACGGTTGTTCTCATTACTTTGTGGGGCGTTACTCCCTGTTACGAAGAGCTGAGTTTATTGTATCATCACTCGAAGGAGTGGGTGAAGTGGTCGAAAAGGTAGGAGGGAAGGGTACAAGTCGAAAATGAAACAGAAGCAGGACTGACCCAATGCGTCCTGAGCAGGTGCCTTCAACGTCCTGGTGAAGCTTGGTCTTGAGGTATTCAATCATCGACGGCCCGAAGTAGGAGGGATGGAGGAGGATCGTCTCCGTGAGCTTTTTCTGCGGGATGAGACGGCGTGGTCAGGACGAGTTTTCAGCAGGGCGTCGAGGCGATGAGCGGGCCGAAACGAGGGCGGGACGCACGACGAAGAACATGGCTACCGCGGTGAGAACGCCTGCGCGCTCTGCGGACGACCAGCGCGCGAGATGGCCGTCGAGGACCGAAGGATGGAGGCGAGAGGAAAGGAGGCGAGGATGAGGTTGGGCGGCAGAGATTCAGCCTGGCCGGCGGAGGTTTTCGCGCGCGCGCGCGCGCGCGTTTTAGTGCTGTTGGCATGGCGACGTCTAGGGCTGCTCTCCGTTTGATCGGGCCTGATCGAGCTGGTGTCCGCCCGTCACATGCAAATGCGACTGGAGGAGTACCCGGGCTTACGCTACAGTCTACAGTTTTCAGTCGGAAGGAGTGGAGAGGACCATGATAACTTTTAAGGGCTTAGTCGCGTGAACAAAATGGAGAGAGGGAAGGGGAGATGAGCGTAAACCCGGGCCGAGTAAGGAGTGTAAGACCAATTACAGCACTTGACCACCCGGCTCACCCGCCGACGACGACGATACCTCGTACGCTTCCTGGCCCATCGCAGACGAGCAGACACCAGCTGCGGCCTAAGGTCCAAGCCGCCTGCAGTGCTAGTGAGGTCTTGTCTTCTTGTGTGTAGCTTGGTGCGGACTGACGTCGAGACAGCTTTCAGCATTCAGCTCAGCCCGGACCTCCCCCTTCCCTCAGCACCTCACCTCGGCCAGCACCCTCCTTCAGCACCTCACATTGCCCAAGGCACCATGACAGACCTTCCCAGCGTCCTCATACTTGGGTGCGTCCGGCAGACCGATCTTGATACCTGTGCGGCACTGACACCTATCCGCCGCTCATCCCCTGCCGCCCCTTGATTACCTTCCTTTGATTCCTGGGTTCTTCAGTGGTATGACCAGTCTTGCTTGCGATTTGACGTCCCTGCTGCTGTCTTCTCCACCAAAGGTCTCCGTGCGTCACCCTGCACTCCCTTCCCTCGGACCGGGGGCTGATACTTGTGCTCGCACCCCTTCGGCGGCGCGCAGTACCTCCGCGTGAGTGCTGCTGCGGCCAGCGTCCCTCGGCTTTGCTCACATCCACCCCATGGCTGACGGACCGACCTCCCTCGCACAGATCGTTGACAAAGCTTCGATCTCTCCTCCAACGACCTTTGTTCCGTCGACTTTCTTTGCCGACCTCGAAAGTAACAAGGAGATCGTCGAGTACCGGCAGGCCAACCTCACCATCGCCAGCGTGGTCAACAGCTGTTTCGATGCGCCTGAAGGCAAGAAGCCGTTCTCCATCGTGTACGACTTGACAGGCGAGAAAGCTTTTGACAAGGCGCCCATTGTACGTTTCTGACCCGTGCGCCGAGCACGACGACAGCAACTGAGACCACCTCCTCTCGCCTACAGATACATATGACGCAGACGACCGCCGTCGCGATCCTCGTCGGCGCAGAAGCCGAGCGCAGAGGCGTGGTCGCCTTTGTTCGCATCTGCTACCCGTGGTACGAGATGAAGGGGTCGGAGAAAGGCGGGTACAAGGAGAGCGCGAAGCTCGTCCCAGACGGCGACCGAGGCAGAGTGCGTTCTTTCGCTTGTCGTTGCGCTTCCACAGGCTGATAAGGTTGAGGGGCACTGTTGCAGTGGACACATGAGGCCCTGAGCACGCTTGCTGCCTTCCCAAAGCTTAACCTCGTCCTTCTGCGCATCGGCGCCGAGTATGGGCCAAACTGCCTGACGGGCGTTGTCACACCGCGCATCGTTTGTGGCGAGATTTACAAGTACCTCAAGGAGGACATGAAGCTGCTTTGGGTACGTCTGTCAGCAGCTTCACCTGGGATGCGCTACTGACGACCTTCTTTCACCTAGTCTGCGGACCTGAAGATCCATACGATCCACGTCGAGGACATCTGCGCGGCCGCGCTTCTTGCTGCCAACTGGATGGCGCAGACGGGAAGGGACAAGGCGGATAAGGAGGTTGGCATCAACCTTGCGTTCAGCGGCGTCGACAAAGGCAGCCTAAGCGACCTAGAGGGCAGCTGTGCGCCAACCATGTGAGAACTCAACCCTTTTCTCAATATCGTGATCTTGCGCTGATGTCGTGCGCGACTCGACAGCACGCCCAAGGCGCCGCTCTTCAACATCGTCGACGACGACGGCAGTGCGTCTGTCAAACTTGCGGGCGATCTGATCCGATCGGACTGACATCTGACTCTTCGCTCCGGCTCGAAAGCTACGCAGGACAAGATCGCAACCGCTGTCGCGAAGTACTTCGGCATCAAGCACGGCTACTACGGCGCGGTCACGGCGCTCTTCGCCAAGATGTCGCTCAACAACAGCAGCTTTACGGAAATGGTGGATGACGCGAACGAGGTGAATCTACGTCTTCCTTGCCTTTACAGGAGTCAACATCACTGAACTTTGCCCCCCTCCGTAAAGATGCACGTGGAGGCCTGGGCCGAAATGACGGCGAGGAACAACCCGCCCATCGAGAACTCGCCCCTCACCCCTTACCTGGATGCGCACGAGTTTCAGAAGGTGCGCCTGCGTTCATTTGCATGGGAGATTGACACCTGACGCCGTACGACGCAGCTCGCCATCAACCTCGACGGATCGCTAGCGCGCAGAGTCCTCGGCTTCAAGCCCCAACACAAGGGCATTACGAAGGAAGAAGTGGGCGTCATCGTCAGAAACTTCCGTACGTCGTCTGCAATTTGGCCAGCGCGCAGACTACCAAAGGTGGAGAGAGAACTTGATGGTTGGGGGAGGCAACTGCTGTGGACGACGACCCTTGCATTCCGCCCAACACGTGCCCTCCTGGCTGACCTTCGTCCCTCTCACCTTCAGAGGACCAAGGAATCTGGCCGAAACAGCCCTGAAACGCCCCGTACCACTGTAAAGCGCGGACCTTCACGGTTGCTTCCCCTCTGGCCTCCCTTTCTCGTCTCCTTCGTTCACCGCCCGGCGCCTGCACTGCCGGCTCTCGACACCCCCCCTCACGCGCGATACCCACACGATACCTTAAATGATTCCCCGGACCACATCTTGCGCTGCCGCCTGCGTCTCAGCCTTGCAAGAATTATACGCCAGCGTATAAGTGCGACCGCATGCGTCAAGGACAGGTGTCGAGGTGGAGGTGACCGGCCTGCGCCGGACTGATGAGCAAGGACCCCAGGCAAGCCTTCCTCCCTCCCTCACCCAAGCTCGCTCGAGTCGGTCGACGCAGTCTGCAGAATGGACGCCCCTCTGCAGCCGCTCGACGTCCTGTCGGTGCAGTCGCTCTTCGCCGTCGTTCCCGCCGCACGCAACGTCTCTGCACCCCTCCGCACGCTCGACGCGGTCTCAGCCCTATCGCCCTCCACGCCTTCCTTTCTCGCCAACCTCTGCCGGCATCCTGCTGGCTGGGGACCTTACCTCGGCGGGAGCGACTTCACTCCCTGTGCGGAGGAAAGCGTTCTCAGCGTCGTCCAGGCGGCCTTCCTCGTGTTCGTCCTCGTCTGGGCTGTCAGCCAATGGCTCGGCCGCGGTGTGCCGCACGTCGGCGAGGGCCTCGAGGGCAAGAACCCGCTGGTGCTGAAGGGCAAGCTTGTGAGTGTCCTCGCCATGAAAAGAAGGCTCTGACGCGCCTGAACTGACATCATGGGCTTTGGGGGTGGGTTAGGCCCTCTTCACCTTGTCGTTCCTCGCGGCCGTTGCACACCTCGCCCTGCTGCTCAGCAGCCACACCATTTCGGTCGCCCGACCGTCGACGCTCTCGCTCCTCGCCTTCCTACTGCCGGCTGTCGCTGCGGCATCAGGCGTACTGTCATACTACGCGCACGTCCACACCGCTCGGGCCTCGGACCACGTCCTCATCCTGTGGTCGGCCCTAGCCGTCATCTCCATCCCGTACCTGCGCACGCAGATCCGACAGGGGATTCTGACGTCCGCGCTCGGCAACGGGATTTGGTCCGCCTACACGTCATCCATTATCTTCGGTCTCGTTGGCTTCGGCATCGAGCTGCTTGGCCCGAGCTGGACCTGGCGCGACGAGGGCAAGATCAAGCTTGAGGAGGGCGCCGGCATCGAGCGCGGCAGGTCGGACAACCCTTATTTGACGGCCAACTTCTTCGAGCGCCTGACGTTCTCTTGGTTGACGCCCCTGATGAGACTCGGAAGCCAGCGCTTCATCGACGAGGACGATGTCTTCTCTCGTGCGTGACAATCCTTGTGCGCGGCGTATAGCGCAGTCGGATAAAGTACTGACCAAGTGCTCATTCCTGCATGCGACAGTCAACCCCACGGACGAGGCTGCGTACCTGCACGAGCGTTTGTCGAAGCACTACGGTCACGCATCCAAGGTTGCCGCGGCAAAGCACAAGAAGCCGTCGCTGTTCATCGCTCTCGCCAAGGCGTACGGAGGCCCTTACGCGACGGCGACGGTGCTCAAGCTCTCGAACGACATCCTCATGTTCCTCCAGCCGCAGTTGCTGCGTGAGCTGCTGCAGTGGATCGCTAGTTACAAGACGGGCCACCCCGAGCCGGTGCGTCCTCGTGCTTTCACTCTCGTTCCTGTGCAGGACTAACATTTGCGCGCTGCGGATCATTCAGCCTATCAAGGGTTTCCTTATCGCCCTTGTGATGTTCTCGTGCGCTGTCGGGCAGACTGCGCTGCTCCATCAGGTACGCTATCCTGGTTCCTGCGTTATCGGCCTGATCGCTCGCTCACCACGTCCTTGCCTGTCGCAGTACTTTGATCGCGCCTTCACTACCGGCATGCGCGTCAAGTCGGGCATCGTCATGCTCCTTTACCGCAAGGCGCTGGTCTTGTCGAACGGCGAGAAGGCCGGCCGAACGACGGGTGACATCGTCAACCTCCAGGTGCATGGTTCCGGATGTCTGGGCGCCTATGACCAAAATTGACCTTTGCTTCTCCTGCTCCAGTCCGTCGATGCGATGCGCATCGCCGATCTTATGCAGTACGGTCAGATGATTATCTCCGGTCCCTTCCAGGTACGTCCCGTCCCCGGAAAGGGGCGTGTGGCTCATCCACTGACCAGCCCGTGAACTGCCTGCAGATCACCCTAGCCTTCATCAGCCTGTACAACCTCCTGGGCTGGTCGGCCTTCTTCGGTGTCGCCGTCATGGTCGTTTCGCTGCCGCTCAACGCGGCAATCGCGCGCTATCAGAAGAAGCTCCAGGTCCAGCAGATGGCGATCAAGGACAAGCGCACGCGGCTCGTCAATGAGATTCTAGGCAACATCAAGAGCATCAAGCTGTACTCATGGGAGCGGGCGTTCCGTGAGAAGGTGCTGGAGGTGCGCAACAAGGAAGAGTTACCCCTCTTGCGCAAAATCGGCATCGTGAATGTGAGTCAAACCTCTGACCTACGATATGCGCCTCCAGCTGACCTGCGTTGCAATCTTCACAGGCCGTGTCTGGCTTCTTCTGGGCCTCCACACCGTTCATGACCGCCTGGGTGACATTCACCGCCTACGCTTTCACGTCAACCGAGCCCCTCGACTCGGCGCTCATCTTCCCTGCCATCTCGCTCTTCTCCCTCCTCTCGTTCCCGCTCGCACTCTTCTCCAACATCATCTCCTCAATCATCGAATCACTCGTCTCGGAGCAGCGTCTCGTGTCCTTCCTTGCGGCCGGCGAGCTCGACCCGACGGCGCGCACAGTGCTGCCGGTCGGCCCCGAGGGCATCAAGAAGGGCGAGGAGCTCATCAAACTGGAGAAGGCTAGCTTTTCGTGGAACTCGGAGGAGAACGGCGCGGCCTTCCTGCAAGAAGTCGACTTTGTCGCAAAGAGCGGTGAGCTGGTCGCGATCCTCGGTCGCGTCGGTGACGGCAAGACGTCGCTGCTGTCAGCCGTCCTGGGCGAGATGACGCGCCGTGCCGGTTCGGTCACCGTTAAGGGCTCGATCGCGTACTTCTCGCAGAGTTCGTGGGTGCTGAGCGCGACGATCCGTGAGAATATTCTCTTCGGCCACTCGTTCGACAGTGAGTGGTACGCGCGCGTGCTCGAGGCTTGTGCGCTTGGCCCGGACCTCAAGCAGTTCGCTCAGGGCGATCAGACCGAGGTGGGAGAGAAGGGCATCGGCCTCAGTGGAGGGCAGCGCGCTCGACTTGCGCTCGCTCGCGCAGTTTACGCACGCGCCGATGTCTACCTGCTCGACGACCCGCTGTGCGCGGTCGACAACCGTGCGTCAACCCTCATCATTTCTCTTTTAGGCTGGCCTGACTGATACACGCACTCGCCCCCCCCCCCCCCCTCAGACGTTGCTGCACGTGCGTATACGAATCTGGCTTTCTCAGTCCCAGCATCCACTGACCGTTCTGCACTGGACCGTCCTGCACTGCTCTACCTTTGCAGACCTGTTCAAGCACGTCATCGGACCCAGCGGTCTCCTCAAGGACAAGGCGCGCGTCCTGTGCACCAACTCGGTCGCCTTCCTGTCGTGGACCGACCGCCTACTGATGCTTCGCGGTGGCAAGATCGCCGAGCAGGCGACTTACGATGTTGTGATGGAGGGCACGGACTCGCCGCTGTACTCGCTCATCGCCGGCCTCGGCAAGCAGGGTGCGTCGGGACCGACCACGCCTGGCAATTCAGACGACACAGCCGTCGACGTCGACCTCGACGAGGTTAGCGAGAAGATTGGCGCCAAGGACCTGATGGCCACCGCAACCTCCACCTTGTTGTACGTCCTTGCCTCTGCGTCCCCTTGATCCCCCCTTCCGTGCTTCGTCTGATTTCAACTACATCATGCAGGTCGCCGGCAGAGAGCAAGCGCCTTGCAATTCGGGCGATGAAGGAGTCGACGAAGCCGAAGGAAAAAATGGAGCGCGGCAAGGTCAAGACGCACGTCTACAAGCAATACATCGCTGCCGCGTCCAAGATCGGCGTCATCGCGTTCATCCTGATGAACGTCGCTTCGCAGGTGCGTTTCCTTTTTCCCCTCTGATCCGTTGGGCGAAGGCTGAGGAGGGTGTGACATCGCACCTTGCAGGCCATGAGCATCGTGGGCAACCTTGTTTTGCGGTCATGGGGAGAAAAGAACCTCGAGGTTGGCTCCACAGGTGCGTTTTCCTCCCTTAGTTGCGCTCGACCGATGAGCGACATTGACGAGGTCTTGTTCCGCGCAGCGTCCATCGGCCTCTACCTGACCTTCTACGGCCTGTCGGGCCTGCTTGCATCGGTGCTCAACATGGCCTCGTCGCTCCTAATCTGGACGGTCTGCGCGATTCGCTGCAGCAAGCAGCTTCATGACCAATCGTTCTCCTGTGAGCGATGCGTCTGTATACTCACCTCTGTTTCGCTTCGACTAACGTGCTGTCGGCCCCTTCAGCGCTCATGCGTAGCCCGATGTCCTTCTTCGAGACCACGGTGTGTCGTTGAACCCCTGTCAAACCCTTAGTTGCGCGCTGCTGACGTTCTCCCGCCATTCCGCAGCCGCAAGGACGGATCATGAACCTATTTTCGCGCGACATCTTTGTGATTGACGAGGTGCTGGTCCGGACGTTCTTCTCCTTCTTCCGCACCCTCGCCAGCGTCGGCGGGGTCATCTTCATCGTCGGCATGGGCGCACCCGTTGTGCTACTCGCGATCATCCCTACAGGTGCGATCAACCCCCTCGCAGCCCTGATGATTCGCCTGACGCCGGCCTCCTTTTTCCATGGTCGGCAGCTTTCGTCTACCGCAAGATCATGCTTTATTACCTCGCCACTTCGCGCGAGCTCAAGCGGCTCGACTCGACCAGCCGCGCCCCCATCTTTTCGTGGTTCGGAGAGTCGCTCACGGGGCTCAGCACCATCCGTGCCTTCGGCCAGACTGAACGCTTCAGCGCCCAGTCAGAGGGTACGTCTAAGCGATTGGACTAGGCAAGAGCTTTGGCTGAGCTCGCCTTCCCCCCATTGTCCCGCTTGCAGCTTGCATCGATCGCAACAACAGCTGCTACCTGCCGTCGGTGTCAGTCAACCGCTGGCTAGCCGTCCGGCTCGAGTCTCTCGGCTCGCTCATCATGGTCTCGGCCGCGCTGGCGTCCATCCTATCCCTGCTGTACAACGGCGACATCGACGCTGGCCTCGTCGGCATCACGCTCAGCTACGTCATCACGGTCACCGGTTCGCTGAACTGGGTCGTCAGGTCGGCGTCGGACGTCGAAACTAACATCGTCTCGGCCGAGCGCGTCATCGGTTACAGTGCGTCCGCGCCCTTTCTTGTGCCCTGATGCAACTGCGCGACACGAAACTGACATCTTGAGTCCCGAGTTCAGGTGAGCTGCCGTCTGAGGCCGCCGACGAGGTGCCGGAGAACAAGCCTCCTGCGTCGTGGCCACAGCATGGCGCCGTCCGGTTCGAGAACTACGTGACGCGCTATCGTCCGGAGCTACCGCCATGCATCAAGGGCATCTCGCTTGACATCCGGCCGGCGGAGAAGATCGGCGTCTGCGGTCGCACGGGCGCGGGCAAGGTGAGTTCCTAACGCTGACATGGCTTGCCCCGCGTCTGCTGACCTGGGCGCCTTCCGTGCTGCAGTCGTCTCTTACGCTCGCTCTGCTGCGCGTCATCGAGGCGAGCGAGGGCAAAATCTTCATCGACGACGTCGACATCGCCACGCTTGGACTGCATGACCTGCGCAGCCAAATCTCGATCATCCCGCAGGACCCCCAGCTGTTCGAGGGTGACCTGCGAACGAATCTGGACCCGCTTCACGTACGTCTTCCGACTGGCTCGGCCGGAGAAAGACCCTCACACTGAGACGCTCGTCTGTCCTCTCTCTTCTTACCAGGTGTACGAGGACGCGCGCATCTGGGAGGCGCTCGAGCACTCGCACCTGAAGGCCTACGCTGAGGCCAATGGCGGGCTCGACGGCAAGGTCGCCGAGGGCGGACAGAACCTGTCGTCCGGCCAGCGGCAGCTCGTGTGCTTCGCTCGTGCTTTGCTGTACGTCCTCCCATTCAGCCTCAGCCTCATCACCAACGACCTGCCGCTGACGATGCTCTGTGCGCATCTCAGGCGTCAGAGCAAGATTCTGCTGCTCGACGAGGCGACGTCCGCCGTTGACCTTGAGACGGACGCGGCGATCCAGGACATCCTCAAGGGCCCCGACTTTGCCAGCACGACGGTCATCACGATTGGTGCGTCGCCTGTTTTCCTCCTGACGTTTCAACCGCCTCCTGACGCTCTTCGACTTCGACGCTCGCAGCCCACCGCCTCGACACGATCATCAGCTCGACGCGCGTACTCGTGATGGAGCAGGGCGAGGTCGCCGAGTTCGACACGCCTGAGGCGCTGCTCGGCAACAAGGAGTCGGTATTCCACTCGCTCGCGAGCGCCGCTGGCCTCGTCAACGTCGACATCTAGAACGGCAAACGGCTTCACTCGGCTCGCAATGGATCTCATGTGCTGCCTTCCCCCCCCCCCCCCCCTCCTTCACAAAAAGAAAGGGAGACTGCTGCTGTAAGCGACTTGCAGAATGCGTTCTCGGCACCGCCAGACGAGCGCTGGACTTCTGTGCAAGCACCTCTTGCAGCCGACAGAGTCCACTTAAGCTCATCTAGATCACACTTCCCCGCCCACCCAAGCGTACGCCAGAAAGCCAGCGCCCCACGGACCCATCCTTACGAGCCCCCAACCCACGCGGCCGGCCCACGTGCCCCCTCCGACGGCGCCCTCGCCCTTTGGCGGGCGAAAAAAGTACCCCGCACCCCTTTGCTTGAATGTCTTTGCGATGAGCGGGATCGCCGGCAGCGGCTTGCCCGAGGCGGACAGGGCGGCCGTCCGAAAGCGCGGGTTACGCTTGGCTGGATGCAAGGGGTGCCGAAGGTGCGAAAGGATGAAGGCGCGCGTGAGATAACGCGAGGAGGTGGAGGACGTCGCTAGATGGGCGGGGGAGGCGAGAAGGCGGAGGACGGTGTCAAAGGGTCGAGTGGAGAGCACAAAACTAGGGGCAAGACGGGGCAAAGGAGGTTAACATCATGATCCAAGGAGAGCTTGAACGAGAACGACACTTACAGCTGACCGGCGAGCATCCCGCCGGCAACGAGGACAGACGCCTGACTGATCCTGGCCCACTTACTCCCCTCAAAGCCAAGAGATCCCTCCTCCTCATCGTAGTCCTCTCCCGCCCGATCTTCCAGCCCAAAGAAGGCGCGGACCCTTGGCCGCTCGGCAACCTTTGGCGACGAGGAAGCCGTCGACTGGAGGGACGAGACGAGCGACCGGACGTGCAGCGCGAGCCGGCGCGACGTATCGAACGTTGCAAAGAAGACGGCGTACCCGACGGCATCCTTTGTCGCGCCCCAGCGCCAACCCTCAAAGCCGAGCTTGCTGATATGCCGCCAGCCCCCGTCGGTCAGGCCTGTCGAGGACGAGGCGATACCGGACGAGCGCAGTTCTTTCAGCCAGGCGACCGTATCTTTCCGCACCTTGGCCGAACCAGGCCGCGCAAGAGACTTGGACTTCGTGGGCGACATCGACGAGGCAGAGGCCTTGCTGGCACTTGCAGCGGGAGGAGGCAAGGATGCGCTTGCTGTGGCCGCCTTGGCCGTCGCGCTACCTGAGATCACCCTGCCAGCGAACTTGACGCCCTTCTCGACCGGGATCGCCAGCGTACTCTGTACGACGCCGGCTCCCGCGCCTGCGACGGCCGAGAGCAGCGTCGGGTGCTGGACCGCATGTGGGTTGCGTTGCCACCACTTGCGCTCCTCTGTTTCGGGCTTCACGTGCCCGTGCGCCCCGTCGACAGAGCGCGGTATTGGCGGCCGGAAGGGTTGGTAGTGAGAGAACAGGGCGACGAGGCCCGAGTGCGTCGTGAACAAGAGTGTCGTCAAGGTCGTGTTGAGGATAATAGGTGGGATGAGGGGAAGAACAAGCGCCCATGGACCCTGCGACGCGCGCGCTGTCCTGTTAGTTTTGGTGCATGCGCGATCTGGGACGGACGCACGTAGGACCGCGCGAGGCGGTAGAGACCGCGAGGGGAGAGGGAAAGGTTATCGCGCTGGGCAAGGGCGCGCAGGAAGGCGATGGACGAAACTGAGGGCCGAGGGAGCAAGGCGCAGCCAGCGGAGGGGAGGGCAAAAGCAAGGGCAACGGGTGACTACGAGTCAGCTTGAGGCCTGCAGCGGACGGGGTCGAGCATAAGATACGCACCGCGTGACGGCCTGAAGAGTCTGTGCTCGAGCAGATGTCCCAGGGGCAGCTGCTGGTCAGGGCCTGGGTCCTCGTTGGGCTGAACGACGTCAGCGAGAGGGAGGACGTACCTAGACGGCCGCTTGAGCATCATGGCCCAGCAAAAGAACAGGGTCCGGGAAAGGGAGGCGAAGAAGGTGCTCCCCGTGCTCCCAGCCTGCGCTTCCGACGCATCTTGAGTCCTACCGGCCGTCGCTGCTGGTGAAGTCGACCGGACGACAGCCGCGGAGGACGAGCTGCTGGGCGGCGGCGGCGGCGGCGGCGAAAGAGCCAGCGGCATGCTTCCGACTCGTTCGCTTTGACGACGTCCGGCACCCTGGCTCGAGCTGCCTCTGGTTTCGGTGCGAAGACCTGTCGAGAGCTGCGACGCGCGTCCCAGCCAGAGGGGAGGTCATCGCAGCAGGAAACGGCTGACGGACGGACTTGCGCGCAGCGTCGCAACTCCGTCGACCCTCCGAACGCCCATCTTGCCTCTCTTTTCCCGGCACTTCTGGCAGCAACGATGCGTATCAAGAGCGAGCACCACGACGTCAAGACCGCCGACGGGACGACGATGCGCATCTTCGTCTTTTCGCCCAACATGCCCGACTACCCGCGTCAGTCCCGCTCGCTGGCGAGCGCGCGTCCCTCTGACCAGCCCGACTGACTGCCCGGCTTTGTCGCTCCATCGCAACAGACGCCAAGTGGCCGGGAGTGGTCTGCTTCTCCGAGATCTACCAGGTCACTGGCCCCGTCGAGCGGGTGTGTCTTGCCTATCGCTTGCGACTCGAAGCATCGTGCCGGGCTAACCTCGTCGTCGTGCGCTCTCGCCTCGCGATCTCGCAGTTCGCGTCCAACAGTCCGCCCGTCCGTCTCACTCACTGCGCGAGAGCTCTACTGACACGCTTCACCACGCAGTCGCCAGCCAGGGCTACGTCGTCGCCTGTCCGTCCTCCTTCCACGAATGGGAAGGACCCGAGGCGATCCCGTACGACGTCGAGGGCACGGACCGGGGCAACAGGTACAAGGCCGAGAAGCGGCTGACGGCGTACGACGAGGACTCGACGCTCACGGTCGACCACCTGCTCTCGCGCAAGGACTGCACGGGACGCATTGCGAGCACGGGTATGTGCCTGGGCGGTCACCTTGTGCGTCCCCTTTCTCATTCGATGATGGACCAGCGGCAGCGCGCAGCTGACCGCGTATGCGGGACGCGGCATCAGGCCCTGCGGTGCGCACTCGACCCGCGCGTTCTGAGCGCCTTCTGCTACTTTGCGACGGACGTGCACTCGGCGTCGCTCGGCGGGCCCGGGCCGGACGACACCCTCGTCCGCATCGCCAAGGGCGACCTGGGCGAGGCGGAGGTCACGCTCGCCTTCGGCCGGCAGGTGCGCATGACTTCGCTTCACCCTTGAGCCTTGCCGCTGTCTGGCTGCTAGCTGAACCTGGACGTCGATGCAGGACACCCACGTCCCGCTTGAGGGCCGCACGCTCATCCGCCAGAAGCTCGAGGAGGGCGGCACGCTCTACAACGTACGGCCCTCCCGCTGCTCGTGCCTCCTTGGCCGCCTGATCCTGACGTGTGGCCTCTCCCTGCTTGGTTCTCTGTCGAACGGACAGTTCATGGAGGTCCAGGGCCAGCACGCCTGGATCCGCGACACGTCGTCCAAGGGCCGGTGGGACGCGGCGCTCTCGCGCGCCCAGTTTGCGCTCATGATGGAGCTGTTCGACCGGACCGTCGCGCGCGACCTTGGGCCGCGAGTCGGGTCGGGCGCTAAAGTCGAGCATGTCTGCTGATCGGGACGGCGGAAGGAGAGGAGGGAGGAGGTGAAGAGGGGGGAGGGGGGGAGTATCAGATGCGTCCAGGAAGGACCCATCTTAGCAGCCCTGCCCTCGTGCGGTCTGTGAGATCAAGTTCATAAGAGCCCATCTATCACGATCTCCTTTCATAATCTTGCAGCAAGCGCCCGTCTCAGAGCCCCTTCTCCTCGCGGTACTTGGCGATCATCTCGACCGTGATGAGCTCGAGCTTCCACTCGCGCGCGAACACGACGCAGTCTGCGAGCTGGGCCATGCGGCCGGTCGGGTTCGGGTCCGGGGCGACGAGCTCGCAGAGGAGGCCTGCTGCGGGGAGGGAGGCGAGGCGGCAGAGGTCTGGAGGAGGACGGGAGCGCCGGGGCGAAGGGGTGAGCGTGAGAACAACAACAAAAAGGTTGGCAGGCCGGGCCGAAGTGTTGAGCGTGGGTTGAAGGGGTTGAGCAATAGCAGGCAGACTGAATGTCAGCCGCTTCCCACCAGAGCAAGAGGGGAATTGGAGCAGGGCGCACCCAAGCTCGCCTCCGTGTGTCCCATGCGCTTCCTCGTGCCCCCCTCGACCGCGCGCAGCGGGACCATGTGCCCCGGGCGGTTGAAGTCGTCGGCGCTGGCGTCGGACGAGGCGAGCTTGCGCGCCGTCAGCGCGCGGTCGTGTGCGCTGATGCCGGTCGTCGTGCCTGCGTAGAGGATGAACGGGTCAGACCTTGCGTCTTCGGTGTGACGGCGATCGGGGCCGAGCTGCGGACGGAGGCCGGCCTGCCCTGGGCGATGCGCGAATGCAGAGGCGCTGCCTCTCCAACGGACGGTTGTACGCCAGCCTGTTACGCGCGGATGCCCGCCCTCGAAGCACATCGGAGGTCGGACGCACCGTGCTTGTAGTCGACGGTGACGGTGTACGCCGTCTGGTTCGTCTCCTCGTTGCGCTCGACCATCATGGGGATGTTGAGCCGCTCCAGCGTCTCGCCCGGGAGGGCGATGCAGATGTAGCCCCTGTGGGACGAAGCATGGGCGGAGATGCGTTGCAGCAGGAGCAGGAGCCGAAGCGAACCAGGGGGAGGCAACGTCTGATCAGCGGCACGGCTCACGGGGCCGGGCTGAGCGAGCACGAGGACGAAGCGCGACGCACGACGTGTGCTTGATGAACCACGCCATCTTCTCGGTCGTGCACTCGCTCGCGGCGATCAGCAGGTCGCCCTCGTTCTCGCGCGCCTCGTCGTCCATGACGACGACGAACTCGCCGCGGGCAAAGGCGGCGAGGGCGGCGTCCATCGTGCTGAAGACGGTGTCGGTTGAGGCCGGGGCGGCGGACATGATGCGGGCGGGAGGGAGGGAGGGAGGGGTGTAGGTGCAAGGGGGGCAAACTGCTGCTGACGGCGACGGCGCTCGAACAAAGGGGACGGGCCGAGCGATCGAAGGGAGGGAGGGAGGGAGGGAGGGAGGGAGGACGCGGGTCAATGCAGCAAGTGGCGGAGGGGTGCGGTCGCGGCTGACGTAAGCGTCGACGCGTCGCGTGGTTCGCCTCTGCCCCGCCAACCGGCACGGTCGCAGCTCTCCTCCCAGCTACAGGTCTCGAGCCCACACGCGTCCCGCTCCGACGGCTCCAGCAGCAGCAGCAGCAGCAGCAGCAGCCCGAACACCACGCCGGGCGCTCGAAGCATGCCGCGCGAGATCATCACCCTCCAGGTGCGGCGGCTCGTTCGCAGGCGGCCTGTCCCCTCTAGCCGGTGCTGAAATCGATCCATCCCTGTTTCGCAGGCCGGACAATGCGGTAACCAGAGTGCGTCCCGCCCCACGAACGCTTGGGAGCTCGTCCCAGGAGCAGCGCAGACGTCGCTCGCGCCGCGCGGAGGGACGACGCTGACCCCGTTGCTGTGCTGCTTCCCGGCGCGCGTCTCTGCCCGCTCTCCGCTGCAACCTTGTAGTCGGGACCGAGGTACGTGTTTTGCTATCCATCATCTGGCGCCGCTTGGTACTGCCTGCCGCTCAGAGTCCCCTCGGACTGACCACTGCGCCCGCGCTCACTGCAGTTCTGGCAGCGACTGTGCGCTGAGGTTCGTCCAGCCTCTGCTCAACCCAAGCCCCGAGCTCTCGAGACAGCTAGGCTGCTTTGTGTCCTTCGGCCGCTGTGACGAAAGCGGAAGGGATGGGGATTGTGGAGAGGACCTGGCTCAGGTCAACCGGACTGACGCCTGCGCGCTCTACCCTCCGCCTGCTCTGCCCTCGCACGACAATGTCGCGACTCCGTCTTCACCTCGTCCGCAGCACGGCATCTCGCCCGATGGCATGATCGAGGACTTTGCGGGCGCGAACGAGGGCGGCGACCGCAAGGACGTCTTCTTCTACCAGGCCGACGACGAGCACTACATCCCGCGCGCGATCCTCGTCGACAGCGAGCCGAGGGTGCGTGCTGCCCTGCTCTTGCTCCGGCTGCCCAGGCCATCCGATCTGACCCTGAGCAAGCGACGCCGCAGGTGATCAACAACATCAAGCAGTCCGCCTTCGCCAACCTGTATAACCCGGAGAACATGTGGGCGCTGCCCGAGGGCGGCGGCGCGGGCAACAACTGGGCGATGGGATACGCGATCGGTGAGAAGAAGTACGAGGACATCTTCGAGATGATTGACCGCGAGGCGGACGGGAGCGACTCTCTCGAGGTGCGTTCCGTTCTCTAGGGGCTGCGCGAGAGAAGACCGGCCTCCTGACTCTTGCGATACGTACACGCAGGGGTTCATGATGATGCACTCGACAGCGGGCGGCACGGGCTCGGGCCTGGGCTCGTTCCTCCTCGAGCGGCTCAACGACCGGTTCCCCAAGAAACTGATCCAGACATACTCAGTCTTCCCGAATCTCGACTCGGGCGACGTCGTTGTCCAACCGTACAACTCGCTCCTGTCGCTCAAGCGGCTCACAAACCATGCGGACAGTGTTGTCGTGCTCGACAATGCAGCGCTGAGCCGGATTGCGGCTGATCGGCTCAACTACGACAACCCGAGCTTCGTGCAGACGAATCAGCTTGTGCGCTCCTCCTGCCCTGTCGCAACTTGCGCAAGAGCTCCACTAACCTGTGGGCACCGCCCGCGTCGTCGTCAAAAAGGTCTCTACAGTCATGTCAGCCTCGACGCAGACGCTCCGTTACCCGGGGTACATGAACAACGATCTAGTGGGAATGATCGCGTCCCTCGTGCCGACGCCGCGCTGCCACTTCCTCATGACGAGCTACACACCTTTCACCAACGACTCCATCGCCAAGGTGCGCTTCCTGTCACCTTCAACCGCAACTTGCTGGAAAAAAGTGACGCTGACCTTTCCTTCGATGATCGACGCGCGCGCACAGGCAAAGCCGATACGAAAGACGACAGTGCTAGACGTGATGCTGCGACTGCTGCAGCCCAAGAACCGCATGGTGTCGACGACGCCGACCCGGTCGAGCTGCTACGTCTCGAGCTTGGCGATCATCCAGGGCGAGGTGGACCCGACAGATGTGCGTCTTCCCCCGCTTCCTGCCTCGCCCCTTTTTACTCGCGCTTTTCTCCTAACGGCGGAATCACTCTCGTGTCGCGCACCGGACGTCGCAGGTGCACAAGTCGCTCCTGCGCATCCGCGAGCGCCACCTCGTCAACTTCATCCCCTGGGGCCCGGCGTCGATCCAGGTCGCGCTCACGAAGGGCTCGCCGTACCTGCAACAGAGCCACCGCGTGAGCGGGCTCATGCTCGGCAACCACACGTCGATCTCGACCGTGCGTCTCTGCCGTCTCCCATGTGCCCTCCCGTCGGCTGCGGACGTCCTGCAGCGGCCTCAACGCTGACCAGGGGTGGCGCTGTAAGCAGTACTTCAAACGCACGGTCGACCAGTACGACAAGCTCCGCAAGCGCGGGGCCTACATCGAGCAGTACAAGAAGGAGGACATGTTCCGGGACGGGCTCGGCGAGTTCGACGACTCGCGCGCGGTCGTGCAGGAGCTCATCGAGGAGTACAAGGCGTGCGAGACACCCGTGCGTGCCCGGCCCTTCTGCCTCTTCAAGCCTTTTGAAGAGAAGGGTCTGACCGACTTCCGTTTTGTCCCCCCCCCCCCCCCCCCCCCCCCCCCCCCCCCCCCACCCCCCCAAACACCCCCCCCCCCGCCCACCCCCCCCCCCCCCCCACCCAAAAAAACACACCACCCGTTCCTCTTCCCCACCCCCCCACCCCCGACCACCACCCCCACCCCCCACCC
>MVAM01000263.1:0-19068 GCA_014825675.1 Cystofilobasidium ferigula
CCCCCTCCCTCCTTTCCCTTCCTCTCTTTTTTTCTTTTCTCATGTTTTTTGTCCGCGGGGCGGGGGAGGTAAGGGGGGGGGGGGGGGGAGGAGGAAGAGGGGGGGGGGGGGGGGGGGGAGACGTGATGAGCCGCGCCTGATATGGCAGGCGGGAGCGGGTGCGGGTCGAAGGAGCTTCAGAGCAAGCTAGCGGGGGCAGGGAGCCCCGGGCGTCCTGCCTGGTGTATACAAGAGAGAGGACAGGAAGAAGGGGTGTGGAGTCTAAGCCGCCTCGGCCCCGTCCGCCGGCGACCGCGCGTCCATCCTCGCCCTCTGTCTCCCGTCCTGCTCCTCCCTCTCCAACTGCGCCTCCTCCCCGCCCGCGAGCGCCTCCTCCTCGAGCCTGATCCTGCCCTCCCTGCTGCGCACGCGCGCGAGCAGCACGCCGGCAAACCAGGCGAGCGGGTGAAGCACGACCAGCGCGATCAGGAGAACAACGAGCGCCGTCGGCTTGGGCCGCTTGAGCAGGAGCGAGAAGAGGAGGTACGGCGCGGCGAGGGCCCAGACTTGCGTACGCGCCAGCCCAGGAAGTCAGCAAGGAGCATTCGCGGCCCCTTGCGGGAGGACGAGCCCAAAGAAACGGGCGGAGGCGGGAAACGCACCGGCGTCGCGCGTCAAGAACACCCATACGAGCCCCGCCAGGTTCACCCCGGCCACAGCACCGACCGCAGCCCACTCATGCCGGGCGTAGTCGGCTAGGTCGCGCGCCTCCCAGCCGAGGACGATGAACCCGCCGTCGAGGACGTCAACGAGCAGCAGGACGGCGAGGAACAGCCGCATGGGAGCGTGTACGAGAAGCGCGGCCGTCCAAGAACGGGCGGAGGGGTGCAAATGCAGTGTGAGGAGGATGCTTGCGCTGCGGGGAGATGAGGAGCCAGTCGGCGGTCATTGTCAGCTGCACAACAGAGCTGCGCGCAGCGGTACAGTAGACGCACAGAACGAGGATGTTGAGCAAGATGCAGATCTCGGCCGCGACGAACGACCACGGGAACTGCATCGTCCAGAAAACGGCCCTGTCGTGTGTTGCGGCATTGTTAGCGGGGGAGCGCACGAATGTGGAGCGGCGTGCGTGAGGAGGGACACACCAGGCGGCCTGGAGCCAGTTGGCTGGTTGCCGGGTTGGCCAAGGTCGACCGACAGGCGTCAGTGCCAGCCTCTGAGTTCCGAGTGACCCCTCCAACACCAAAGCGCAGCGGGCACGCACCGACGGCAAAGCGCAGGCCGACGCCGCGCATGAGCGTGTCCTTCATCTGCTCGGACCGCGCGAGCACGAGCATGACGCAGAAGCCAATCTGGAGCGCGTAGACGACGAGCTGCGGCGCCGGCGGGACACCCCGAGCGCATACCAAGGTCAGCACCCATGTGAAGCGAGCAGCGGTGAAGAGCGCAAGCTGCACGCACCCAGTAGGACGCAAGCATGCTCGAGAGGGGGGTGACGAGCGTCGGGTGTGCGCGCGAGACGTCGGCTGGCGGGCAGCCGGGACAGTCAGGCGGCGGTTCGAATTCGACGTGCTGGAGCTTGAGCTTCGCCTGTGCAATACACGGTGGAGCAGGGATGAGAGAAGAGGACTGACAGAGGCTGGGCTTGAGCAGGGTGTGACAGACGATGGTGGTCCCGGCCGAGACGAGGAGCGAGATGGGCGAGAGGATCTGAAGCCGGACGAGGCGGAAGGTGCGCCGGAGCTCGTCCTGCGTTGCAGGCAGGTCGCCGTCGTACGAGGAGGGCATCGGGCAGGGGAGGCGCTGGACGGTCAGTAGCCCACGGCTGGTCGGAGGGAGAGAGGGAGAGAGAGAGCATCGCGCGCGCAGCCAAGTCGTCATGGGGAGATGCTGACTAAGCTTAACTGTAACGATATCACAAGCTGTGTTGAGACCGATCGCTACCAGTTTACGCTTGAGCGTAACGCTACCAGCGCCCGAGCTCAGCCCTCCTGGCCCGCCTCCTCGCCCTACCTCGTTTCCCCGCCCACCATCGTGCAACCAACGCTCAGCAAGGTCGCCACACGCTCTCAGACGGACTTCCATCATTTCAGTCAGCTCTTTTGCTCTTCCCTGATGGATACGAGGCCTGGATGGGCGTCGTCTGCTATCCGCAGCCGCCCTCGCCTCCCTCGACTTCGCTCAACGGCTCACCTCAAGACCGATCATCGGCCCTTGCCTTCCTCCCGCCAATCGTTCGACCCCGATGGACGGTTGGCTGCCCTTCGCGCCTGCTCTCCCACGCTCTCTTGCGTCGACCGACGGGTTGTATGCGCTGCTTCCTCCACCGCCCCGTCTTCCTCTCCCTTTTAACCCACACACACACAGAGTCCAACCTGCTAACGTCCGGCCCTTTGCTTGCTGAAGTCCACTATGGTCCTGCTGTACCGGGTCCGAACGTCTCTGCCACACGCCTTCCTACCTCCCCCTTATGGGCTAAGACTCAATAATGCCTGCTTCGCCTACCTTGGCTACCTGCCTGCACTGCTCTGCTGTACTCATTCCCTTGCGCTGGCTTGTTGTAGCCACCTCTGTAGCTCTCTCCGTAGTCCCTCCTTGCTCTGCGCGACGACTCCTGCGCGATGGCTGCTGCGCGGGGATGTGACTGGCGTGACTCATGGGCTTTTCCCTCGACGAGGGCGATCGAGCGACTCAACAGGCCCCTGCAAACCCGGTCAGATTTCGCACCGTCTGCATTCCCTTGGAGTATAGTGTTCAGAATGGCTGCTTACCTCATCTCATCGAGGGAAGAGGGTTGCTTACTTCATCCAACCATCGAAACTCCGCCCCCTCGCGTGCTCGCGAGCAGTATCAGACGCGCGCGCCCTGCCCCAAGTACTCCGGCATCCGCCCGCCCGCTCACCCGCTCCCTCTCCCCCCAAGCCCGCCCGCCCGCCGCGCCAGGGTCCAGGACCTCCTGATGACGCCGTCGCCGTCGACGCCGCTGCTGTCGTCGCCGCTCAAGCCGCTACCTCCCGCAAGCCGCATGCACCGCCGCCTGCGCACGCACCTTGCCCTCGCCTGGGCCGGCACGACCGACTACGCCGCCGGCGTGCTCATGCTGCTCGCCGTCGTCTCGCTCTGGGTCACCTCGAGCTTCATCACCAGCGTGCGTTTCTTTCTGCTGCCGCTCGCTCTAGGCTGCTTATCCATAGTCGTGTGCGCGCGGCTGGCCGGCGCTGACCGACCGCCGACCACCTTTGGCCTCTTGCTCGACGCAGGACCTGTTTGGTGCGTCTCTCTTCCCCCTACCTAGCTCAGGACCCTACCTGGGACTGACCAACAACCCCCTTCCGCTCTGTTGCACACAGCCGGCGGCTACAACAAGCCGTTCCTGGTCACCTACCTCAACACGGCCTCGTTCGCGCTCTATCTCCTCCCACCGCTGTACCGGCGCCTGCGCAGTCAACGCTCCTCTCCTTCCTCCTCCCTCTCCTCCTACCCGCCCACCCCGTCCTCCACCACTCTTCCCACCGGTGACACTTCCCGCCCCAAGGCGCGCTACCAGCGCCTGGCGACGCGCTCGCGCTCGCCGCTCGGCACTCTCCACCCACCCCTCTCGCACGCGGCGTTTGTCGACCACGCGCTCGCAACGGACCGGCTCACCACCGCCGAGACGGCACGGCTGGCGCTGCTGTTCTGCGGCGCATGGTTCGCGGCCAATTGGAGCCTGAACAAGGCGCTCGAGTGGACGAGCGTCGGGTCGTCGTCCGTCCTCCTTGTCCCTCTTTTGCCGCGCCCGGTCGCCTGAGGCTGACCGTCGCCTGGCATGCGGCAGGACGATCCTCGCGAGCATGAGCGGCTTCTTCACGCTCGCCATCGGCCGCATCTTCCACGTCGAGTCGTTCACGCCGGCCAAGCTCGTCGCCGTGTCCATCTCGTGCGTGCCGACCCTCAGCGCGCTCCCTGTGCTGCTTATTGCTGCCCAAGCTGATCACGACTTCCCTCTGTGCCCTTGTACGGCGGCGCGCACAGCTTCCTCGGCGTCCTCCTCGTCTCCTCTGCTGACTCGTTCTCGCCCACGACGACGCTCGCGCGCGCGCTCGACGTCGACATCCCGCACCCGTACCGGCTGACGGGCGACGTCCTTTCGCTCCTGTCGGCCCTCTTCTACAGCATCTACCTCATCCTGCTCAAGGTCCGGATCGGGGACGAGCGCCGGGTCGACATGCAGCTGTTCTTCGGGTTTGTCGGCGCGTGTAACATCTGCCTCCTCTGGCCGGTCGGCGTCGCGCTGCACCTCCTCGGGTGGGAGAGCGCGGAATGGCCGACGGGGAACGGCGTGTGGGCCGTGCTGTTGGGAAACATGTCGATCACGCTGGTCAGCGACTACCTGTACGTTAAGGCGATGCTCAAGACGACGCCGCTCGGTGCGTCCCCTTTCTCTCCCTTCTTCCTCTTGTTCCTTGCGCGCGCGCGCCGGAGGCTGACATGACCGACCTGCCTCGCAAACCCGTCTTCACCCCTCTTCCGTGCATTTTCCCCTGCCACCCACCCCGACTCCGCCACCGTTCGCCCGACCGCGCCCCCTTCCCCCCTCCTAGTCGTCACCCTCGGCCTCTCGCTCACAATCCCGTTCGCGCTCGCACTCGACCGCCTACGCGGGACCGGCACGGGCGGGGCGCAGGCCGTGGTCGGCGCAGCGCTCGTGCTGCTGAGCTTCGGCGCGATGGGCGTCGAGGGCGCGAAGGAGGAGGGCGCGGAAGAGGCGGCGGACGCGGCCGGCGAGGGGGACCTCGAGCGCGGGAGGGGGCGGCAGAGAGCTGGGCCGGAAGGGGAAGGCGGGCGGACGGCCGTTGGAGACGATTAAACCCTCATGACCCTCGCCTGAACAACCACACCCTGGGCGCGCTGCTGTCTCGCGAGGCGTGTCAGCTGGGTGAGTAGGGCATAGGCAAGGGCTACGGCTGGCCGCGAGGGCACGCTGCGAGGGAGTGAGAACCGCTCTCATTTGAGAAGCAGTCGAACGAGGAAGGGGGGCGCAGGCGATCATAGGAAAGTGCCGGTGGTTGGTGATCAAAGCGTGCAGCCACCACAGGGGATCGAGGACGGCGTCGCCCTACACCTCCTTGGCTGGCACCCACCTGTCCGGGCGATCCTCGAGCTCGCAGAAGGGCAGGTCGCGGCACGCCGGCCGCGTCGAGGTGAAAACAATTGACGAGCGCGTGGTCATGGCCAGCGCCTCAAGGAGCAGAAACGGCTCCTTCATGTAGCGCTCGATGATGTCGACGAGTCGGGCGATGCCGCGAGCTGGGTCTCTCCGGGGAACGAGTCGCGAGCGCCTTGAGGCCCTTGAGACCTTCGAAGACGCAAAGCCAGCGGTGCAGCCGCCTAATTAAAGACCTACCGATGCACAGCTCGGTCATGCGGACACGACCACATTCGATCGGAGAAGATCGACTGTAAGAGATACCAGATGCGAATGGGCGAGGAGGAGGGTCGGGTCGTGGAGCAGCTTAATGGCGGTGTCAGGCGCGCCGTGCACTGAGCGTTTCGCGAAGAAGTCAGCAGCACTCTCTTAGGATGAAGGCAGTTGCAGAAAGCTCACAAGCTAGAGTGTCCCTCCATGTATGCTGGCCGACGGCAATGCACCTGATCATCCTCGGATCGGTTCGCTCATGAGTCGCTAGCGGAGGTCGTGAAACGCGCATGGCAGAGTACGAGCGAGAGTGACAGGAGCGGGCGACGCGGGGAGTCTGCCAGGAGGGAAGGAGGATGGGTAGAGATGCGCCAGGTGTTTTGCGCAGTTCGGGGGATCGTGAGAAGGGGAGCACTGATCGGGAAGATGGTGATAGTACAGCGAGACAAGGAGATGGGAGGCGCCTAGTCCTGAGCGCTGAGTTCTGGTACGGTCTCGCCGTGAACGCGGACCTGAGTGCAAGAACGGTCAGTTCTTAGCGCACTGACAACACAGCGCGCGGCCGAGCAAAGAACGCACTCTGTAGAGGCAAGTGTAGTTGGCGCCGTAGTTGCTGTTGATGCGGACGACGATGATGCCGACGTCGACGCCGAGTTCCTGAACGTCTTGCGGGACAGAGACGGTCTGAATGTGCTTGGGCGTGCTGATGTCGTACGCCAGCTGACCGAGCAAGATGTAGCCCGGCGAGGAAGGGAGTGACGACGTCTGCTTTTCCTCCGCACGCGCGGCATGGTACTCGGCAACCTTGTCCAAGTTCTCCTGACCCTCGACGAAGCCCCAGACTGCAGGAGAGGATACGTCAGCCGAATGACCAGCCGCAGAGCAGGCAGAACGGCCGCACTTTCGACGTCCCTCGGTGCAGCCGCCATGTCGAAGCTGACCTCCCTCGCCGCGTGTTCGACAGTGATGTCGGTGACGCGCACTCGGCGGGCGAGCTTGATGCCAAGCTGCCCATTCGAACCGGCGAAAGGCCAGCACTGGCCAACGTCGATGTCCGAGTCCAGCGCGGTCGACGGCGGACGACCGGTGATGACCGTTGGTGAAGCGAAGCCGCCCCAGCGCTGGAAGCGCTGCGTGTACGTGTCGGACGTGATGTGAGGGATGACGCGACCGCCGGCCGTCCAGAGCGCGTAGTCGGCCTTGGCGATCGTGTCCTTCGAAAACTTGAGCAGCGCCGTGTCGATCATGGAGGACAGGAGTGAGGTCACGTCGTCGCCTGCGTCAATCTCGACCGGTGCTTGAGGTGCAGGTGTTGACGAGGACACCTTGGCGAGTGCCTGCTTGACGACCTTGTCGACGTACGCCGCTGAGTTTGCGAGGGAGCGCCGACCGACCTCGTCGCCGTTCCGCTTCGTCTCCTCGCGCGCGCGCTCCTCGATTTCAACCTTGGCCGCCTCAACCTCAGAGCGCAGCACCTGCAGGAAGTCAAATCGCGACACGATCGCGCCAGCCTGGGTGTGCCGAGACAGCTGCTCGTCCGACCATACGTCGAGCGCCTTCTCGTTGGAGGCGAGGAAGGCTTCCCATGAGGCCGGCGGAGCGACAACAGCATTGGACGAGCCAGGCGAAGAAGCTTGAGAGAGCGAGCCGTGCTTGGCCACTTCGCTCGCAACGCTGCCCGGCAGCTGGCTCTGCGAGACGAAGACGTCGCGCATCGCCCGCCAGAACGACGGCTCGATTTCGAGTGCCTTTGTCTGCGGGTTGACACGGACGGCCAGTCGGGATGGAAGGTGCGCCTCGATACCGTCCGCCGCAGCCTGCGCGACCTTAGACGCCTCGAGTGCGAGCCGCGCAACGCGCTCAGCCTCGCGCACCCGCTCCTGCAGGGAGGCAATCTCGTCCTGGACCGACCCGGCTCGGCTGTCCAGCGAAGCCATTGCTCGGTCAGAGTCGTCAAGGCGCTTTTCGATTCCTCCGAGCTTGGCCGAGAGCGACGAGAAGTCCTTTGCGGCTCGCTGGCCGGAGGCCGAGACGGACTGCAGGTTGTACTCAATCTTGCCAAGGCGCTCGAGCAAATCATCGACCAAGTCTGGGGGAAGAGGGCTCGCCGAGTAAGGTGACCGGGTGCGCGATCCGATAGAAGACAGGCGCGAACGCCAGGAGGAGGGCGTGTCTTCGAGCGGGGAAGGATCGATCGATTGGCGAGCGAGGGCGAAAGCGAGTAACAGAGCAGCAGCCGTCGCTGCTAGTGGAGCGGCGACCTTCCGCGAGTCGAAGATATGAAGGGTGCGTCTGAGCACATCGAGCGCTTTATGCGGCGACTGAGCCAGCCAAGACAGTAGTCGAACGAGCTGGTTGACGACCGAGACGACAAAGACGAGGATGCCGTGGCAAATGGACTGGAAGAGATTGAACCGCCGCGATGTAGACTGGTGAGAAGCCGAGGCATGCGAATCGTTTGGCGAGTTGTCGGCGCCGGGGTAGAAGCGCACGATGAACGAGTCGTCCTCTCGAAGCGTCGGCTGAGGCTCGTACGACAAGCCGCCACCATCCGCGTCCTCCTCCGCCAGCGGAGGTGTGCGACGACGCTCACCAGAGACTACAACCTCGTCCTCTGCCTCCCCTCCGTCCCGTGCATCCTGCGCCCCGCTCTTTCTGCCACCCTTGCTCCGGCGCTTCTTGCCCTCGACGACGGGCACCATGCCAAACGCGCCGGTCGGGCCCCTGATGTTCTTCCGCTTGCGTCGCTTCGGCGCGTCCGAGGAATCAGTCTCGTCCGCTGACTCGCCAGCTCGAGGGCGGTACGGCTTGGCGTCGTCCGAGATGCGGCGCCGGCGGCGGGTCGTCTTGGTGGGCTTCTCGGTATCCTCGGACCGGTCCGATTCCTCATACGAGCTCGACGAGAGATCGTCCAAGCCTTGGTCATCCTCCTCCGGGTCGTACTCGTCCACACCCGCCGGCTTCCTCCTCGGCGTCGTCTCGTTCGGCTCGGATGGCTCCGGCGTGCGGCGGACGAACCCGGCCAACGCACTGAACCAGTCGCCGTTGCCCCTCCCTTCCGCAGCTTCACGCAGCTCGACCCCATCACTCTGAGCGCGAGCCCGCTTGGCCTCCATCTCGTTCATGAGCCGCTGCTCCTCGTCGAACGCGTAGTCGGACGCCTGCGACTCGTGCGACCGGTCGGCGCCGAGCGCGAGGTGCGACGAGCCTGAGATATCTGCGGCTGAGCTCGCCGAGAGGAAGCTCGAGTCGCCGGTGCTCCTGCGCTGATGGTCGGGTGCCGTGCGGAAGGACGAGAAGCTCTGATAGCCGGCGCCGTCCTGGTCGTGCTCCTCGTCTGGGAACGGCCCGCCCTGTGCGACGCGCGGCTTCAGCAGGTAGCTCACAGGGCTGAGAGCGCGCGCGGCACCGGCGATGGCGTCAAGAACGGGGCTCTTTGTGCGCTCTCGGCGTCGGCGGTTGCGCTCCTCCTCGAGGACGGGGTCGTCGTCCGGCGAGCGGGACGACGCGAGTTGGATCTGCGTCATAGGCGCCGGCGGGAGAGGACCGCGACGCGCCGAAGACGAGGTAGAGACCGTCTGATGTGTCTCCTTGCGGATAGAAGATGACATGAAGGCGTTGTGCGGAGCGAGGGAGGGCGGAGCGGAGTATGCGGAAGGGGATGCTGCGCTGCTTCGCGCGAGCTCAGCCTGATGGAAGGCCGTGGCAACGCTGCGCAACCGGATCAACGGTCCATCAGTCAGGTCTCGTTATGAGACGAGAAACATCAGCAAGGACGCACTTGACAGAGGTGCCGTGGACGGATCCGTTGAGCCTTGCGCGACCGGACGTTGCGTTGCGCTTCTGCGCCTTCAGTCGTGCCTCCCTGCAGCAACGATTCTATCAGGTCAGCGCTTGGTACTACGCCATCTTCAAATCCAGCCCCTTCAAACGAAGATTATCCAGCCTATTCCAGTGGCGAAAGATGGGACATGAGGGAGCGGCTGAAGGAGGGGTTGAGGGGGCGGGCGTGCAGCGAACAATAGGCCGCCCGGGTCCATCCGCTTCCTCTAACAATGACGGAGGACGTACCTGACGGCAGCCGATTCTCCTTCCCTGTGTTCTGAGTTGCTGGTATCGTCAGGCCCTCCAGATGTCTCGCGGTGCATGTACTGCCTGCCGGAGGCCGGATGGGTGTGCGAGGGGCTGAAGTCGACGGAGTCTGCAGGCGCGCCGTACGACGACTTGACCTGGGGCGAGGCGCGGAGGGGTGTCGACCTGCGGCGGGAGCTGCTGCTGGGCTGGACGTGCTGCTGGCGCAGGGCTGCCGTCGAAGACGAGGTCGTAGAGAAGGCGGTCGAGTGCGGCTTCGAGCTCGGCTGCTTCGACATCTTTGGACGCGGCGGAAGAGGCGCGTCGGCTGAGTGTGCGTACGGCCGAGGGTGGGTTCGGTCACTTGCGACTGGTATTCAGGCAGCGAGCAGGAGCGTGGGGAATGATAGTTTGACGTTGGAGAGACGGAGTGGTTGCAGGAAGGCAGCTCGCGTCCAGGAGGGAAGGCAACACAGGAGGGGCTCGAGCGGCAGCCAGGGGGCCGGAGGCGCAGCGTGATCAAAGGGGAGCGCAGGGACCCCGTCACTCGGCCCTTTCTTGTCGCCCGCATACAGCAGGCAGCCAGTGCACTAACAAAAGGCCGTGATACCAGAGGATCGAGTGTCTTTCACAGCGAAAGGTGGGCAGGAGGAAAGGGCGCATACATCCCCATCTCTGCTTGTGCGCACACCGCTGGCCTATCGACCCAGCATGCCCGTGGCCGTTTCGAGCACCTCTGTCGATCTGTGGTATGCATTTTGAGGTCCTGAATCAGTGCTGAGCGCGAGGGCAAGAGGTTTAATTCAGAACGCACCGCTTCGCGTCCAGGAAGAGCGTGTTCATCTCGTCGATGTCCTCAACCGCAATCTCGACGCGGCCTGCAAGCTTGGCGAGGATTGCTGCTGGCGCAAGGAGTTGAATGGCATATCTGAAAGGGGAGCTGCAGAGTCAGTGAAGCCGCCCCTGTTTTCTGATCTCGAATGAGGCGCACCGCATCGAGCTCTTCTCGCCCTCGTCCGCCAGTCGGTCCAGCGCAGCAGCACCCAGCGTGAGCCCCTCGACGCCCGCGCGGATCGCGAGCACCTCGCGCATCTCGTCCCGGCCAAGCGGCATCGTGCGGACAATCATGCACCGGTCGAGCAGGTCGACAGGAATGCCGTGCGGCGCTTGGATGCCAGGCCCGTTGACGTCCGTCCCTCGGATTGTGCACAGGCCGCGGTTCGTCGCGAGAATGACGTGCGGCGATAGCGGCGACTCGAGCGCGCGGTTGAGGAAGGTGAAGCACTCGATGTCGAGCATGTGAACCTACGAGCCACTCCTTGTCAGCGGACGACTGCGCGATACAAGACGAGGGAGGGCAGGCGCACCTCGTCGATGAACAGTACACCAGGCACCAACTCCGCCACACCCTGGTCGATATAGCGCTGCACGACCTTGTTGACCTCGCCCCTCAGCTTCTCCGTCACCTCCGTGCGGCCGCCCTTGACGAGCTGCCCCATGACCGACATGATGTCCTGCCCACCCTGCGGTCGTGCGTTGGCCGAGTCGAGGTCGTGCAGCGTCACGTCCTGGACGAGGTCCTTGCGCTTGTGGACCTCGCCCTTCGGCAGCGGCACGTACGAGTCCGCCTCTAGATCGTATTCCGAGGCGTAGGCGTCCGAACGACCGACTCGCTGCGACCGGCACGCAAGTCAACCTCTCAGTTGACAGACCAGTAACCAGGCGGACGCACCTTGACTGCACCCGTGTTCGCCTCGATGTAGATGACGTCGCCGACCTGGACCTTCTCCTTCATCAGGCCCTCGTAGATGCCCGGGTCGAGCCGCAGCTGCTTCGTGCCCTTGGTCGTCTTGAGCCCAATCACAACGTGCGAGATTGTCTTGCCGTAGCCAGAGAGTGGGTTCTCCGTCTCCGTCGGCGTGAGCTCCGTAAGCTCGCCCTCGTACACCTCCTTCGTCTCTTTAACGCGGAGACCTGCGCGGCGTCGAGGGAGCAGCGAGAGCAGGCAATGTCAGGACGACGGTTGCCTTCAAGCCTCTACGAAGATGACGCACCGATCGCCCGACGGAAGCTCTCGCTCAGGATTTCGGTCTTCTTGACCTCACTGCTGTACACCTCGCTACCGACCAGCGAGCAGAACGGCACCTTCGCCCCGAGCTCCTGCGACACGGCCATTGCAAGCGCCGTCTTGCCCGTGCCTGGCGGACCCGCAAGCAGGAGCGCCCGCCCCGAGAAGCGCGACGACTGAATCAGATGCGTGGTGAGACCGCAAGCCTGCCAGCGAGCCAGAGCGGATCAGCGAGGCAGCAAAGAAGGCGGAGCAGCACCTGCGGCCGCGCGACGCACCTCACGAGCCTGGACCTGGCCGACGAAGCCAGCTGCTGATGGCGTAGCATCTCCCTCCTCGGTGAGACCGAGTCCCTTGCTGCAGGTCCAGACGCGAGGGATGTCAGCTGCTGGTTCTCATGCGGGCACTCCAAAGTTGTCTGCTGCAGGACGTGTCGGGGACGCGGAGCGTCTAGCGCAAGGGGATACGCACATGTGCGAGTGGGTGGCGATCCGGGACGAGCGGTCGGACGTCGAGCTGGCGGGCGTGACCTTCATACTGGGACGAGGACCCTGAGCTGGTTGGAGATGAGGAGGAGCTAGGATGCTACAGGAGAAGAGAGGAAGGATTGATGAGGATCAGGGCTTGCAGGCGGGCACAGCTCAAGTTCGTCGGCGGAGGCGATTGAAGCCGCAGTCGTGCAACCGTCATCTCGCCCGTCACTCCTCCATCCGATCAGTGCACGCCAGGACGTCGGACAGAGGCTACTCGTACAGCTCCAGAGCGCAAGCTACCGACCCGCGCAAGAACGGTGTTGAGGCCAACCTCATCCGAGATCTCCAAGTCCAGCGCGCCTCTCCGCCGGCTCAGCCTCGCGTTCCGCCTGATCATCAGCAGCCGTCCCACTACTTCGAGTGAGAGCCGCGTCGTGTTCCAGCACTATACCTAGGCCGATACTGACTTTGCACCTGATCCATCGCAGTTACAAGCTCTGCCTTGACGTGACATTGCGTCTGACGCCGCCATGTCATCCCTCTTCAACTCGTCGTCGCTCGGCCGGTCCTTCAGCGGCCTTTCATCGTCCAGCACACCCACGCCACCATTCGAGGCCGACAAGACGGACGGAACATCACCAACTCCCTCGACGGCCTCGCTCCCATACCAACCTCGGCGACGGACACCGGGGGGCTCAGCTTCCAGCATCCCGCCCCCTCTCGCGCTCGCGCAGGGCGGCGCAGCGGGCAGTCGTACAGCCGCCAGCACGGCTGAAGTTACCACCACCTCCTCTTCGCCCTACACGCAGACGTTCACCCCACCGCCACCGCCGGGTGTGCAGGTCACCTCGCCGACGTCGTCCACCTCAACAGGAACCACTCCGACAACCGCGACGATCCCGCGCCTGTTCTCCAATCCCGTCACACCGACGACGTCCACCACCGACCTATCATCTTCAGCGTCGCTGACCGCCTCAACGGACACCATCACTCCCTCCATCCCATCCTCTTCCCTCACGCCCGCGAGCGTTAGCAGTGGCGTGGCATCCACGTCGGCGAAGAACGCGACCGGCCGCCTGCAGCTCACCAACCTCAAGGCGACAGCACAGCAGTTGCTCGGGCTGTCCAATGATTCGCTCGGGATGAAGATGCTCGAGGCGCTTGTCCAGAACGGCTCGTCGACATCGGATTGGCGCGCGGTCGTCGAACTGCTACTCGAGAAGAAGGTCACCCTGCTTCTACCTGCTGCGCATGCCGGCACGGGCGAGATCAACGTCGGCGTCGTTCGGGATCATCTCGCGCTCGTCGAGCTGGAGGACGGGAGTGTCAGGAACGGGATTTGCGTACTGCTACGAAGCGGACTGGTCGGCCGGCTAGGGGAAGAGTTGTCGTTCGAGTCGTACCTTGCGCCCGAGTCCACGGTCTTCAGCGCTCTGCTCAACCCCAGCACCCGCAAGTCCGCACTGGCTTCCATAGTCTTGCCTCCGAGTATCCCTTCATCACCTTCGGATGGTCCAGCCGACCCTGCGGGCTCCTTCCCCTCCGTCACGCCGACACTCTCTGCCCTTTTGCCCTTCCCCCCACCCTCACCGCCACCTGCAGCCGACGCCGTTCAGTCCCCTCAAGGATCGAGCAAGTCCAACCGCCGCGCATCCCTTCTTCCTGCGGCGCCGAGGAACCCCTTCGCGGGCCTCTTCGGTCGACCGCGGGCAGTCAGCGCAAGTCCAGCAACTCCGTCAACAGCAACTGACGCGCCGACGCGGGAGGTTGAGGAGAAAACGGCTGCCGAAAACGACGTCAAGTCATCTGGCGCGGCATTTGCGGTAAAGGAGGCGCCTGCTGAGGTCGAGCTCCAGCCTACACCACCTGGTTCGCGTCCGCTCTCCGTGCGGTCCAACCGTTCCCGCTCGCCCTCACCCGCACGGTCCACCTCCTCCCCTTCAGCCCCGGCCAAAGACCTCGCCACTACAGACAGCGGTAGGGACAACGAGGAGAAGCAGGTCCATCAGGTCTCTGCCCTCGGCATCTCCGCCGTGCTCAAGCCCGCCGACATCCTCAAGGCGCTCGGCAAGGCCTGGCGCGCGCAGATCGGCGACGAGCTTGAGGACCTGAGCCTACCAGCTTCGACGGTCAAGGCTGTTCAGCGCTTTGCTTGCCTGCCTCTTCCCGCAGCAGGTCAGGTGAAGTCGACCACCGCTCCGCCGTCGGCTTTCAAAAAGGCGCCTCCAGCCGGGCCTCCGTCGGCGCTGACCGTCACCCTCGCATCGCTTTCTGGCGATCCCGAGCTCGTTGCGGGCTCATACCAGGAGTTCTACGCGCTGGTCCACGAGGAGATCGAGGTCGCGTGCCGCAAAGAAATGATTCGCACCCTCGCGGCTGAGGAGGAGCACGTGCGTGAGGAAAAGCGGGAGGAGCGCGAGCGCGACATTGAGAGCCGCGCGCTGGCTGGTGTGGATGCAATCGAAGCCTGCCTCACGCAACTGCATTACAACCAGTGGGTGCCTTCTTCTTACGTCTCAGTACCACGCTAACGGCAGTTCGCGCGCCGCAGTCTCTTCTCGCCTGAGCTCTCGAGCGACAAAAAGCACGATGAGGTGCTCTCAAGTCGCGTCGCTGGCCTCTGCATTCTCGGATTGACACTCGACCACCTTGGCGTCGTAACGACCCTCCCGGACGGCGGACGGAACGAGGTCGTTCACAGCGGGCTCGAGGCGCTTGTCAAGGAAGTCGGTGATGGTGCGTCCTCTGATGACTGCGCCCCCCTCATAGAATCTGACGACGATCTTGGGTGCCTTTCAGAGCTGCAGAAGGTGTCCTCGCCGGAAAACTTCACCCCGAAAACCAAGACGCAGGTCCTTGTCACTGCGCACAAACTTGTCATTGAAAGATTGCGGGATCTCCCTCCTATTCGTCTACGACCAGAGGGCGAGGCACCTCCTGCATCTTCTGCTGCTCTAGGAACCTCCACCCCGGCATCGTCCGATGCGCTGGCGGATCCTCCGGCCAATGCTCCCCCGGTGAAAGAGTCTACGCCTTTGCCAGCAGCGCCGGCTCATGACGAGCCGGTTAAGATGATCGAGACGGATGCCATATCGGTCAAGTCGGACCCACTGCTCGTAGGCGGTCTCGAGGATGCGATGGCGGGCAGTGTGCTTGATATTCGGACGAACCCCGAGACAACAGGCGCCGAGTCCGCTATCCAGTCGCCCCTCGACACGCCGCCGCTACCGTCCCCAGTCAGCCCTGCTTCGCTCGAGGCGGCCACTGCTCCGCCTGAGGCCTCGCCGACCGATGCCGTCAATTCCGAAGCCACGTCCGGGGCCGACCTCCTCCTCCCGCTCATCATTTACGCCGTAGTCAAGGCCAACCCGACGCAGCTCGTCTCGCACTTGCTCTATATTCAGCGCTTCCGGCCGACGTTTGCGTTCTCGGGCGAGGGCAGCTACGCGCTCGTCAACCTGACGGCCGTCGTCGACTTCCTCGAAAACGTCAACCTTGACAGCCTAGGCTTAGCAGGCGAAGGCAAAGTCTTGAGGTGCATACCTCGCCATCCTTCGTCCTTCTGCCGCTGCTCGTGCTGATCTACCTCGTACCTGCAGCGCCAACTTCCAGTCCTTCGATGAGGTCATCTCAAAGGACCTTGCAGCCCTCTCATCTCCTCAAGCCCAAGCCGCAGCTCACTCGCGCCTTCGCGGCCGCGTCTCGCAAGTCTCTGACTTTGCCTCCTCTGGCCTCAACAATGTCGCTGCCACGGGACTCGGCGCGCTGCGCTCGCTAATCGAGAACGGGCAAATGGCCGCGGAGGGCTTCATGATCCAAGTCCCCGGCGTCACACCCACTGCAAGCAGGCCGACGACGCTGCTCGGCCGGAAGACCTCGGGCTTCTCAATCGCTAATCTTGCGACGAGCGTCGCTGGGATCGCCGCGAGCGCAGGGCGCAGGGAAAGCTCGATCACAGGCGTGTCAGCGCACAGCTCGCATGCGGTCGGCAGCGGCGGCCAGAACAACGGCGCGGGCGCGCCGGGCGAGTGGGGCGTCAAACGCGAGATGGTCGACGTCTCGTCCCGGCCGTCGTCGATCTACGAGCGCGCAGAGTCATCCTCGGGTTCGGACGACGACCCGGACGACCACGGCAACTCGGATGGCGAGAGAGACGTCGATGACGAGCCCGGCTCGCAGCGGAAGGAGTCAGACGCGCGGTCGATCAGGAGCACAAGGAGCGTCGGGTCTACGAGGTCGCTCGGCAACGCGCTCAAAGCAACTGCTGAGGAGACGCCAATCGGCTCGCCTTCGAGCGCACGGCTCAGCATCAGCGAGCGCTTCGCACGCATGTCGACCGGCGCAGGTTCGGCGCCGGGCGCAGAGTCGCCTGTTGGGCTCGGCGTCGCTAGCGGACTGCCCAAAGTGAGCCGCCGCAGCCCAGCCCTTCGTGCAGTCCGACTGACACCCTCTTTTTGGTAGGCTACTCCATTCTTTTCAACGCAGAAGACGCGCTCGGCGTCAAATTCCGTCTCCTCCCTTACGCCGTCGACTCGCCGTGCCACGATCCTGGGAGGAGCCACCTTCATCCCGCCCCCCTCGCCCGTCCGCCCGGCCTCGATCACCTCCCCCACCGACCCTCTTCCTTCAACGACCAGCTCTACCCCGCCGATCCCACTTCCGCCCCTCTCACAGGCCCATCTGCCGTCGTCGCCCCTCACAGGCTCTCCGGGGGGGCCGCCTCCGCTTCCCAAGCGGCCCTCGTTGACCATCGAGCACCGCGAGGACGCAGCAGCGCAGGACGGTACCATCCGCCCGCCCGTCAACCGTTTCCTCGCGTGCACAGACGCCGGCGAACTGCGCGTCGGCGACGTCGCGGAGCTGCTGCGGGAGTATCAGCGGTTGGCGGACGTATTGAGGGAGCTCGGCGCATGGGACTGAAGACGCGAGGTAGTCGTGCACGACCCGAGATGGTCTCACGATGGCGATGTCTCATGTCGTTTCTCTGTGCATAGTGGAGGGCAAGCGGTCATGGCTACAAATGGTGTGCTTCTAGAGGGCGAGGTGACGAAGGGCAAGGGGGAAGAAAGTCGCTCAGAACTCGGCACCCTCGGCAGGCTGGGGGATCTTGCGGTTGTTGGGGTCGGCCATCTCCCTGTTCAGCAACAACAAAGAGGGGTCAGGGCTAAATTGGGGAGAGGAAAGTGGGAGACGCACTTGCGCAGGCTGACGAGCACAGTCTCAATGCTCATGTCGCGCCGCCAGGTGTGCAGTGTAGGCAAACGCAGATCGTTGTAGTTGAGCTGCAACAGAACATGTGACTGTCAGTAAATGCGCATCATCAAGGAGCGCAGAAAAGGAACGCACCACGCCGGTCTGCTGGTTCACGCCGGGGAGGACGATGCGCGTCACGAAGCGCACGGACGGCGGCTTGGCCGGGTACTCAGGGCCGCAGACGATCTTAAGCGAGTAGATGCGGTTCTCAAACACAGTCTGCAGCAAAGCGGGGGGAGCCGTATGATCAGCTGCTGACGCTGAGCCTGGGTGTTGCTGTGCTGCTGCGAGGGGCATGGTGCGAAGCGCAGGAGAGAGGGGAGGGACGGACGTGACCAGGTCCGATGATGGTCCCGTTCCAGCTTTTGAGGTCCATGTCGTCTCCGTCCTGTTCAGAAGGGAATGTACGCATCCGTCAGAACTCCGTGTGAGCTTGAGCCGGCCAGCTGCATGGTCGCAGCCGATCTCAGGGCACTCACGTCGAGGCCGTACGAGCACGAGCCATCTCCGATGCCCTTCTCGCCCTTCTCGAGCTCTGCCAGCAGGACAAAGTTGCGGGGGACGGCGGCGGTCATTTGCAGCGAGAGACTGGGTGCTGGGGAAGTATCTGGAGGATGAGGGGAGAAGTCGTGAGTGGCTGTTCAGAGGCGCTTGCTTGCTGCCTGCTGTCGTCTCCGCCGGGCGGGCGTCGCTCCTGCGCCCCTCCCGACGTCGACCGCGCTTCTTCCCCCTTGAGCCTTCTCAAAAGGCTCGCAGCCGCTCGATAGCAGTCGACAAGGATGCCCGCTGTCCGCTCCCACCCGCGGTCCCTTACGGTGTTCCACCCGGCGCCCTATGCTCTGCCGCCGACGTCGTCGCTCGAGCCCGACATGCCCCTCCCCCTCGAACCCATTCAGGCCTCCTCATCCGCAGCAGCAAAGCCTGAGTCGCCAGCACCGGAAGACGACGAGGAGTTTTCGCTGGAACAGATTCGCAAGGCCGCTCGCCGCCTAGCCAAGAAGCAGGGGAAGGTGCTGGTCGACGAGGCGGAGGTAGCTCAGACCGTGATGGGACGGACAAGGCCGGGGGAGGCAGCTGGATTGAAGGTGTGCACACGAGCTTCGCTTCGAAAGGCGATGAGCGAGGATTAGGACTGACCTCGCTGCTATGCGTACTCGTCGTGCAGAGCGTCAAGGGTGCGCAGGACTGGAACCGCCTGCTGTGCTGGGCACGGAAACGCAGAGGACCACAGTGGGACGCCTGTAGTGCGTTCTTTCCCTTTTCTAGTCCTGCTGTTCCCGCTGCTGCAGCCTGCCGACCTTCTGGGCCATTAACTGGTGCTCTACATACCGCTTGCAGCGCAAATGTACCACGTCGACTATCTCTCGCCCGAGTATTACAACCCGCCGGCGCCGCTCAAGGCTCTCACAACATCCCGTCCACCAGTGCGTCCTTCGCACCACCTTTGCCGCATCCGGGTCTGTCACGCGAAAGCCCGCTGACCTCATTCGTCTGCACTCACAGGAGGTTCAGATGGCACCGCCGCCAGCAGTCAAGTCGGAGGTCATTCACCAGACGACCGCCGCGAACCGGCCATCCAGGCGCAAGAACCGGGATCACTGAGCGTGATGTCCGCACGTTCTCAACGCATCGAGCGCGGATTGCAACGTTACCGGCTTATGTGGTGGTCGCCTGTGCGCTCCGGAAGAAGGGGGGGGGGGGGGGGGGGGGGTTTGTTGGTAGGAGGCGGGCCAGCGGAGGGGGGGGTGCACCGGCGTTTGGCCGCCGGGCTTTTTTCTGGGAGGGGGGGGTGTTGCGTCGGGGGTGGTGGTCGGTGTGCGGGCGGT